>UCOK01018705.1:0-17453 GCA_900474325.1 Synergus umbraculus | reverse complement strand
GGAACTGATGAAGTCGTGCACACCAACATCATCTTGACCGTTGAGTACCTCTACGGTGCGTATAATTTCTTTAGCGTGGGAAAGTGGCTCATTTTCCCTCAGAGACATTGCCTGTAAAGTGTTTCTCGGAATGTTATGTGCGGGTGGCGGGGATGAATTTATGTGAATACCAGATGTGCTAGGGGCGAAAGAATTCGAGGGTTGCATGCCGTATCCGCTGGGTCTTACCGGACCACCCGCTGTTGGAACGGTCTTTGTCGTTTCTTCGTCTGACGACTCCTGATGCTGCAACTGTTCGTTTGACTCGTCCTCCGTGACCAATGCATTGTTGATTTGAGCAAGATTTCTAATCTCATCCGCTCGCTTCAGGTTTTCCTCGCTTAGAGTCATCATCCCAGATTCGAGTCTATTTTGTTTGTCCTCAATTAACTGTAGTTTATTCAGGATAAGAGACAAAGTATCCTGGTTCAGTTTCGACGTTGAAATCTTCTGAGTGTTATCCATGGACACTTGTAGCTGTTGAAATCTTCTGAGTCTTATCGTCTCGATCGACGCGCTCTAGAACTTATTGTCTAAATCGACACGCCCTTTTTTGTTTATATTTTTGTGCCCGGAGACGCTCTGCTCCCGCTTGGTTGACGGGCTATACAGTAGTGATAGTCCGGAGTATTTCGTAATCACCGTAGTGATTGATTCCTTGGTTAATCACCTTAGTGAATTCCGCTGTCCAAGATTCTATCCAAAGATAGGGTCGTTTGATCTTTAAATCGCTCCGTAGAGTCAAGATCGTTTACTCCTATCCTGGCAGGATCGCCAATTTTGTAACGGGTCGGGGAATTAAGTAGTAATTCTCAATTCAAGTATTTAGTGCCTGAACTATATTGCAGGACTTCTTTATTTGAAATAGTACTAGCGTGGTCAAAGGTATCAGAAAGACTAACTCCCTCGAACAAGGGATGCTGCGGCTACGGCCCCATACCAGAGGGACTGTAGAGAAGGGGAAGATTTATGTTTCCGTTACAGCTGATTTTGATATTATACGCACTGGTCGTGTTTATATTTTCATGGTATTTATTTCTCTCTCCCACTACACCTATCATATAACAAGTGAATCTTTTAATCTTTCAGATAATTCTAGTTTTTCTTTTATCAAATTGAGTATTTTCCAGTTTATAATTTGATAATCAATAAATTAAGATAAATTTAACTAAAAAACTTGTCGAAGATACGCAATGAACATGATGGATAAAAAGTGCATGTTACAATTGTTATATATATATATATATATATACCTATTGCGTTAAATGTATTTAAAAGTTATTTTGAAGCTTATTCCTTTGTATCAAAGAAAGTCGTACTGCATTTTTATTTTAAGAAAAGTATCCTGGCGATGAAATTCAATTAGAGTTGACCTGGTCCGTCCCCGACTTGCTACCAACAAATATTTCTTGAGGCTTATATGGATATTAACGTAATAAATAAACCGCATTCTTAACTCTATAAATTGCGTCGAGTATAATCATGTTTGTCTTTTACGACCATATTATAAAAATTATGGCTAAAACCATCTTATTACATAGTAGATTTTGAAGTTTCGTGAGGATTTTAATCAGTTGAATAAAATTTACGCTTATACATTAAAAATATCGTATTCTAGTATGGATAGAATAGTAAATGTCGCCATATATGTGAATACTGACAAAATAAAACATGCCTTTGGGTCTGTCCATCCCGATAGAAATAGATATCCGTTCGATGAGCAGTGATTTATTAAGCAGAAATTCTTCACTCGGTAAAATTTATATTCCAGCTATTTGCATTTAAATCGAACTTCCGGGAGCCTTCGGCAAGTCATTAGTTATTTAATTGGCTCTTGTAGAATCAGTCATCGACTGGTTTTACAATCGTAATGTGGTTAGTCCAGAAAAAAGAATTCAATTAAAGCTATCAACTCGTTGATTACTATTGGAATAAGCAAAAATAATTCAATAATCTTGATACTACTTGATACGTAGTTATGTTTCTTAGAGTTATTATGACCGGCTTATTCTCAGAATATGTTTATATAAACAAATCCAAACCACTCTGGTGGCATTTGGAGTGTGTCACAAAGAACCACGGATAGTTAGTTCTTTGACTGCTCTCGATTCGAACAGACCTATTCAATAAATACTCCTTCTCAAATTATATTTAAAAGACATTTTTATTATTCCTTATTCCTTCCCTGACAATAACTAATAATTACAATCACTTTAACATTTAACGTCAACATTTAAAGTCATATTTGTTAATCTAAAAATTTAAGTGGATTTTTGGTTCTTTATTCCATTTGCGTACATTCGTTGGAAAATTTTTTTCTTGCAGATTAAGTTTTCGATCGAAATTTACGTGTCCGATAAGTCCAGATACTAATTTTCTTCCATTAGTCTCATTGTCAATACATGTATTTCTACAAATAATATAAACTTCCATATGGACCATATATGTCTATGGTTACGTCTGGCGTAATCCCATCCTCTCTGTAGCCCACATACATAGATACTTGACGTAGATCGTAAACACCAACGCAAATACAACGTAAATTCAGACATCCATTGAGCTGACCGCCACCCGCGAGAGGGCGTTATATACCTCGCAAAATATTTTTGGGAAGCGACTATCATAATTCAGCAGTTGCGGCTCGTTTATTTTCGCCGGCGGGTACAGCACACGACATTAACAATGGCAAGACGAGATGCCATGGGAAGACACGTCTGCACAGAATAAATTTCTGTAGCAAGATACAACCATGTGTTTCAAAATAAGGGGCATTATTCCTCAAGTGTACCACCCTAAGGATTCGACTTTGTCTGATCGAACTCAAACTTGGGTAAAGTATAGTAAACTTTAGAGAAAAAAAATTTTCCATTGGATAAAAATTGACCGAGATAGGGGAGGGGGAATTTTTTCGATTTTGTGTGGTTTCGTGCTATTTCGAAGGTATTAAGCTCCTTTCCTACGGAATATCAAAAATGTTGTCCCACATGTTTTTGATATCTCCTGGTCTATCGAATGGTTCTAAACATTTTTAAAAAAATTGAAAATTTGACCGATTTTTTTGAAAATCTATATCTTTCGATGCTGTAAATTTCATCTTGCCGTTTTTCGTTGTTTTCGAGAAATCAAATAAAGAGTAAAGCGCCGCGCCGACGGCGCTTGAGACTACTGGGCTTCTCGCTCGGCGGAACTTCTTCGGACTCATTTATTGTATCAATTATGAATATTTATTATTTATTAAACTGCTCTCTGCATTGTACAGGGTTGAAACTGTCATTAAAGTGTTCTGATGCCTGCATTACAATCATTGTAGGGATGTAATATTAAGGAAATAAATTTCTATCTAATAAATATATTGTAATACGCGGAAATAGTGTCATCCCGGGTAGAAATTTAAAATTGGTTCTTAATAAGCTCTGTCTAGATTGCCTATTCTCTGTCCAGGCCCTAAAGGTGAATCCACACGCAGACTTTAACTCTTGTTCCGCCCGTAAAAATTTTCCGCGCGTAAAATTTACGCACCGAAAAAATTTACGCGCGGAAAAAATTTACGGGCGGAACAAGAGTTAGAGTCGGCGTGTGGATTCACCTTAAAGTTGCAATCTATCGAGGGCGCAAGTGGAAACGTTACCCTCACTTAGCGAGGGCATAAGTAGGCAATCCAACGAGGGCCTATTCATAGGACAAAATTAATATTATTACTGCATCTGCGGAAATCATTAATGATTAATGGAATCATTAATCATTAATGATCTAAAACTTTGACGGAAAATAACGACCAGATCTCTGGAGCTGAAGACGAGTTCAGAACAAGCTCATGTAATAACACTCGGTCCTCTTTGGTTAAAGAAGCGTCGATAAATTTTAATTTCAAGCGTCCTTCTACAAAACTGAGCCAATTTGTAGGAACAATATCCACATTTCTGACTGAAAGTTGTGATCCAGGTTTAATAAATTCCACCAACTGAAAATCGTGGTTTTCCTCATCTGAAGACATTTTAATGATTCGCATTTTTAAATATATGATAAAAATACACTCGCGTGGCATCGGTTGTACACAGCTATTGACAGCTACAGGCATCTCCGACATCTCTAATCCACCATTTTGTTGATCTTCAGTGGCTTATGGTCACATGGCCAGTGCGATATTCTACTGCGCTGTAACGCGACTTGTCTCGGAATCGCGAAACTACGTCTCGACAATCCTTAATCTTCACAAGCAATCCAAATTTATTATGCGCCAGTTATTTATAATAAATAAATAAAGATGAATTCCTAGTCCTGAAATATCTTAAACAAAACAACTACTAGCTCAGGTCATCGTAACTTCTGAAGGTCACATGTAATTAGTATTACGGAAATAAATCGAGACAGAATTTATATGAGAAACAATCATATATATTTAATTAACAAAATCGGAATTCAAGAGAATCAAAAGATTTGACAATAATAATCAATTAATTAATCGCGGAAAAAGAACATCTCATGATTACTGATGTGCCGTGACCGTTGTTACCGCGTCAGTGACGGTAAATTTTTCTTTTACGTAAAAATTTACCGTAATTGGTAATTTTTTGGTAATTGTGGTAATTATCTAAATATAAATTGTTTTTTCAAGCAAGTAATTAAACTTGAAAAATTATTAATATTAAGTACCCAAATAACATATTTTTCACAGTCATAAAATTGAAATTTATGTATAAATATCTCAAAAATGTGAAATTCGGAAGAAAGCAGACGACATTCGACAATAACAGTGATACCAACACCAGCCAACACTGCCAACATAGTCTATGCAGGTTTGCTGCCGATGATTTTAAAATTTGAGGTTATGTTTCATTGAAAAAAGTAATAAAGTTTTGTCTTTTATATTTAAAAATTATTTTGTAAACATTTTTTGCTTATTACAGCTAACTTGTTTCTATAAAATGTATATCACGTTATTTTTAAAAAATTTTCGTTAACAATAGTGCAAATAACAAATTACCACTTTTACCAAATAATTACCGAGTTACGGTAAGAAATTACCAGTGACCAGAAAATTACGGTCACGGCACATCACTACTCATGATCAGTATAACATTGAATAATTCATTTAGTTTGATTTACAGATTTTGAGGTTAACTATAAAATTTATCAGCAGAAAACTATAAATGATGACTAAGAACATGAATAAATAAGATTTTAAGTTATAATTTAAATAGGAGAATCGAATTGAAGATTCGATTCTCTAATGGCGGACGTAAGCCTGATGGGCGTGTTACGTAACACTACAACCACTTCAGAGATCGTTTTAAATGAGATTTAATAGCAATAAATTATTTGATGCTAATACAATATACAAAAAAGCAAATGATCAAACAATAGTTCATAAAATAACGAGAAATGAACAATCAATGATAAGCGGCGAGAAACAAGAATGAGCACTCCGAAATCACGAAAGATAAAGAAAATGGCTAAGCTTGGCAAAGTAGCTCCAAAACTACAAATCTTAAAATCAATACTACTTTGCTACGCTTGCCAGAACAACGACAACCCGTACCTCTGCCATAATAGCAATCCAGATCGTCGATAAAAATATACAGAAATCCTTGGATTAGCCTTTCAATTTAGCAACGCACAGACAAACAACTTGCCGAATTCACTTCCAGAAAGAGAGTGACGCTCAGGGAACGAGGCGGAAGTTCGTTGACAGGCAGACGGAAGTCGGTCAGCCACCATCATGAATGACGAGTACACGCAGCCAATCATAGCAGTTATCGAAATCATGTGACTAGTAACGTAGTAAAGAAAAGTCCTGTCACTAGTCACCATATAACTATTTGACAGTGCGCCCTGCACTTGTTCTTTAAATTGTTCGGAAAGAGTCACAGAATGGCTGAGCATTCATCGTAGTGTCTTTTAAGGGGTTAGGTGGGTTTGGAAATTTCAAAAAATCGATTTTTTTTGGTCTTATTAAATAGTACAATATGTTTAGAATATTCTCCTAAAATTTCAAATCGATCCGAGTAAAATTCTAAGAGATAGACCCTTCGGAAGTTCCAGGTCAGTGCAGTTGGTAGCGTGCTTCAGCAATGAACACTCTTTCATCATACAAACACGACTACGATCCATTACCAAGTGAAGTTTCATCAGCTATCAAGCCTATTTATGAAGAATTTAGCAAAGAAGAGCTCTTGAAGAGGTGTGTTGGTGGCTTCACGTAAAACAATAATGAAAGTTTGTACCAATTAATTTGGAAAATTACACCAAAAATACTTCCTGCTGGTTCAAAAATAGTAGAGATTGCTGCTTTTATCGCTGCTGGCACTTTCAACGAAGGATTCTCAGCTTTGTTGCTTTTTATGCATGGCCTGGACTTGAAACTTGGCCGAAACAACCACGAGTATGCACGAAAAGAAGATGAGAACCGCATACTCATTGCCGAAAAGAAAGCTGATGCTACGACTCACGAAGGAAGAATTTGTCACAGACAAGAACAACAGGATGCCTTGGATATTGCCGCAGCAGCAAGTACTTAGCTTTATGGTGCCGGAATCGATGATTCTATGTAAGTTAAAAAAAAAAATTTTTTTTGCATGTAATTTCAACTTAAGGAGGATCGGGTGCTACGAAAAAATGCAGCCAGATTTATAATATTGAAATATTTCAAATTCCCAATGCGAAATCAAATTCTATGAATTTTTCTCGAATTATTTATCGGTTTGCATTTTTTTTTTATTAATTCTGAAAATTCGATTATTTAACATAGCTTCTTATGGGAAATACTGTGACCCATACAGTTACAATCAAATTAATAGAAGAAAAAATGCAAATCATGAGGAAAAAAAATATAGGCCTTTAGCTTATAATATTACAAATAAATGAGAGAAAGAACAAATTAGGTTACCGCACATTTCACAGAGAAATAAATTTTCAAATATTAAAAGTTCAGACTTTTCGTTCGGAAAGTAATAAACACGAAAGAATACCGGCAACAGTGCAATCTGTGAAATAGAGTATAATATTATATATATGGTATGAGACGGAATGAGTAGGGTTAGGTGGCGGGAAATTCAAATAAACATAGCACAATGTATACCTATATATACAAAACAAGAACTGCCAACTGACAAATATATTCATCACGCTCGTGCGATGTTGCCAAGCTTCTATTGAAACTCATAGTATTTATTTATGCATATTAAAGGAAAAATAATAATTAAAATATGGAAATTCATAATTAGAAGCATTTTCAACTCAATTTCATTCAAAAATTTTAAGCAAGTATCTCAATATATTCACTTTTTAAACATAAAGAATACTTTTCTTTAAGTTGACAGCAGTGATTTTCTAACACGGTCAGTATAGGGCCCCCCGCGTCCCGCCTCACCGCCCCGATGAAGCACCCGATCCTCCTTAAAACTTTAAACGCGTTTTTCTCAAAACTCAATTTTTGAAGTCGGTGGACACGATTTCTCGAAAAGTTATGAAGCGATTTTTTTCAAATTTGACACACATCTTTGAAATAACATTATCTAGTTAGTGAACGAAGGATTTTTTTTTATTTTTATTACAACTAATTTTTTCTAGCCAATACATGGCGAAAATTTGACCAAAAAATGTGTTTTTTTGTTTCAAAGTCTGTCAAAACTTCAAATTTCAATTTTTTTATTTTTCCTTCGTTCATTAACTGTACAATGTGGATTCATAACACTGCAAAAATTTTCATATCAACCTTTTCGTGTAAAAAAAAAATTACAATATATTTTTAACATTTTTCAATCAATTTATGCAAAAAGTGAGTAAAAATTTTTATATCGAATATGTTTAAAAAATTGCGTAAAAAAATTAGTTTTAGAGAGATAAATGTAATAGAAAATGCGCTAGAGATCCAAGTGCGAATTCCTGGTACTAACTATACGGTCCAATACTGGACCAATCTCGGCACTCAAGTGTCGGCCAATGTTACTGGACCAATAATGTCGATCAAATCGGTCCAGTGTTGTTCCAGTACTGGCACAGTACATTGGCTTTTCAAATTTGCCAAGCTTTTGCTGGTGCTTGACCTGGGAGTGGCCTATTACCGGACCGAAAGTCGGCATTACTCCATGTAGACTGTTCATGTTTGAACATGCACCAGAAACTAAGGAACGAACTACGACAGAAGTAGAGTTGATGGAAGCAAAAATCAAAAAACTCAAACCTACAAAAGTAAAAGTACCGAATAGTCGTTGTACCATAACTATATTTCATGGGGTCGCGTTGACTATGATAGATGGAAAGGTGTATCAGGCTCTATCTGGAACTCCTTCTTCTGCCAAATGTTACATTTGTGGTGCGAAACCATCGCAGGTGAACGATATAGCTAAACTTATAGAAAAAAACAGAATGTACGAAATTTCAGATACGAGCTCTCTACATTACATGCGTGAATGTAATTCCGTAAAAATACTGCCAGAAGATTTTTCAGAGATCCTGATTTGACATCTAAAATCACAATTGTCGACAGAGAGTTGATACGTAGATTCGGCATAATTTTGAAAGCAATAGGTTCAGAGGAGTCAACTGTCAATTTGAAGGTTGGAAAATATTGCCAGCAAACAGCGGAAATGTATGTCAATCTGTATAATTGGTACTACATGGCAGTAATAGCACAACAAATTCTTGTTCATGGAGCAAGAATTAATGAATCTCCTTTCCATCCCATTGGTCAATTAACGGAAGAAGCTCAACAGGCTAATAACAAAATCTTCAAACACCTGTGAGAGTTTCACACTCAAAAATGTTGCAGAGAGAAGTAACAACTATTCGGTACTTTTACTTTTGTCGGTTTGAGTTTTTTGATTTTTGCTTCTATCAATTCTACTTCTGTACTAATAGAGATCTTGGACGGAAATTACTGATTTCAACCGACTTGGTGTCATATTTTGGTAATTAAAGAAGGAATTTTTTAGAATAATTATGAAATTTATTTTTCATTATTTCCTTGTATTTGTCATGGGTCTATGACCTCACGCCCAAATGAACGCGCGAACCACTCGAACAAAAGGAACGTACTAGTCATCTTAAAACAAATATACCAATCAGCCAAGCGAATCAAATGAACACGACAACCATTTGTGCAAAGCCGTTTGGTTAACCAAATGAATATGCGGACCAGCAGAGTATAAATTCGCCACACCGGGCTACCTCAGACAGTTCCCAACAACACCGGGAGCTCGTTGTTATAATCGGTTCGAGAGCAGTTTCCAACAACACCGGGAGCTTGTTGTTATAATCGGTTCGAGAGCAGTTTTCCAACAACACCGGGAGCTCGCTGTTATAATCGGTTCGAGAGTAGACATCGGAAAATCGCTAACATAAGCGAATTCAAATCTGTGCAAGCCTGAGTGAAACTTCAGTGAATATCTAACAAATCTTGAACCTTTAGTAAACTTTTGAACTATGAGTGAACCTTTAGTAAACCTTTTCTGAATGAACTCTTAATAAAACATTAATGAACTTTGAGTGAACATTAATTCTAAGATACTGTGAGTTGTTACGACTAAACCTGCGCATCTCTAAGCAATATTGTAAGTACCTTGCGAATTACCATATTTTATTAGTCCTGCCACTGAAGATAAAACTCTCCTCCGAAATATCTCCCTCTTACCAATTTTGATATGTATCTATGTATTACAAATTCTTCAACCTTCATTTCTTCATAACAAATTAAATGTATTTGCGCATAGATTTTTGAATACTAAATTATAACCAATTATTAACAAAACTATTGATTTAATCGATTATAAATCTTTAAACATTCATATTTGCGCATGGATTCTTGAACGTTAAATTGTAATAAAATAAATGTATTTGCGCATAGATTTTGAACAAATTATTAACAAAACTATTGATTCAATCGATTATAAATCTTTAAACATTCATATTTGCGCATGGATTCTTGAACATTAAATTATAATCAACAAATATATTTATGTATTGATGCTTTAAAAACATTCGACCGATTTGACTCATGATATTCATAATAATTTGACTATTCTGATATTCATAATACTTGATCTTCAAACAACCACTTTCTTTGCAAAAAGAAATTTCTGAATGCTTTTATATTTAAACAAACCTATTAAGTTGAGAGTAAACTCTGTTTCATTTACTTTAGCTAATCTGTTGGCTATATCCTCAACCCGAATTAACCTTCTCGCGAGGGTTAATCAAAACGAGGAATTTAGGGAAGATAAGAAGGTGCTATTTGATTAAATATAATTCAATTCTAGACGTCACATATTCAGAACCTCCCAAAAAAACGTTTTCTTCATTCATTTTGTTATTTGTTATAAAATTTGTTTACAAAAATTGGGAAAATTATTGTTCAGTTATCTTTTATATTTAAACTACCTAATGTTAACTAATTTTAAGTAGACACTAAAAAAACTAGCTGTGAATTCGATCTCGGGTGTTCCATCCCGAGTCGAAATCTGAATGCTTTTTTGATTCTCTTAAGTTCTCTAATCTTGGAGACTTTATGAGGATCAAATGAGAACTAATTCAATATAATTTATGTACTATTTAACTCCTCAAAATGTGTGCATTTTTCTTCTTTTGCACGGTTTGAGGTCTTAAAACGGACTTAATTAAGTACTTATTATATTCTCGTAGAAACTCTATTTAGCGCTTTTTATTCTAGTGCGCATTCGTCTTAAAGCGTCGCTTTTTTTGAAATAACCAAATTTTCAATTCAAGAATTCTTAACAAATAATCATTATTAAACGTACAAAAATTTTATATCAATTTACATTTCAAGTAAACTAATGAAGAAGAAAGTTATTATTAAAAGATTTATTCAATATATGAAACTTGTAAAGTTCTACATTACAAGATTACAAATTTCATTTTTTGAATAAATTTGTAATAACTTTGCTTTTCATTCATTAAGTACAAAGGTAAATTGATCTAAAATTTCTTTACATTTAATAATGATTATTTGTTAATAATATTTGAATTGAAATTTTTGTTATTTCAAAAGAGCACAATTTTTTTAAATTTATGAAAAAAGTTCTTGCGCTATAATGAAAAAAAACAATTCTTCTTTTCCAATTTATTTTGTTGGCGTAAAATGAATAAATAATGTTTCAGAGGATAATGTTGAGAGTAGAAATGTTGTTTTAATAATTAAGAATATGTGACACTCCAATTTTAAGAACTTTTTTGTCGATGAGTCCAATGCTTGGTCCAATGTTCTTTTTAGATTTGTAATATTCGTTGATACATTATCTGTAATAAAAATTTTTGAAAATAAAATAACTGTTGTTTATAAAATACATGCTACATTATTACCAGAATATTATGTTAATATTAAAAAGAAAATATGAAAAAATTGTACAAAAATCGCAGCATTAGTTTATTATATGATATTAAAATCTAACCTCAAATTTTCTAAATCAAGGAACACGTCTTTTTTATATTTGCAATGCAAATAGATATGAAAATCTTAACGGTTTTATTTATTCTTGTCATTCATTTTGTAGATTATTCTTCGGAATAAGTTACACTGCACCAGTAAACCGTACAAATATCAATAAATGCGCGTGCACAAAAATTACGTCTAAGAAGGTTAAAACGTTTTGGAAAATGGCCACGCCATCTTGCGAAGCGGAGAAGCTACTCTATTACGCATGCGTCGTGCTCGGCATCTTATTGCTTGCTATTCCAGAGATTATTAGAGTATTAAAATCGGACTTAAAATATTGTAGAGATCATGAGAGGTGTAAATGAGAACTTGAAATGCTAGACAAATTTTAAAGAGACTCAAAGAGGATTAAAATTGCACTAAATAAGATCTAAGAGAATCAAATAAGGATGTCGAGTACTAAGGAGATCTAAAAAAGAATTAATTCAGGATCATGGAGAATATAAACTAGCTGTGAAGTTGTATCAACTTTTGTGCTCATTCAATGAGCACTTTGCTTCCTGTAAGCAAATATGATTTGCTTTCTCATAAAGGAAACATTAAGCTTCGATATTACTTGTTTCCATTTATATTTCCAGTTATATTTGAAAAATTCATTTTTAAAAAATTAATGAAGCATTACTTTTTTATTTTTTAATGAAATACATTAATCATATAGGTCAATTGATTCATCTCGACATAAGGAATCTTCATTTTCCTTACGTCAACTCAAGATTTTGATTGTTTGAAAACATAGAGCGAAAAATTAACTTTAAAAATTATAAATAAACATAACTTCCTTATTTTTTAATGAAATGCATTAATCATATAGGTCAATCGATTCGTCTCGATGAAAGGAATATTCATTCCCCTTATACCAGCTTCAACCCAATTAAATTTTCAATATTTGAGAAGTTATAGTGGAAAAATGAATTTTACGAAAATTATAAAAGTACATAAAACTTTTAAAATTAAATATTTTGTGAAACCCTTAAAAGAAATTCAACTAAGTATATAGTTCAATAACTGCAACATTTCATCAATTTATCTCTACGGGTTTTCAAGATATTGCAGGATCGTGACATACATACATACATACATACACACACATACATCCGGACAATTTTTCAGGACATCATACTAGATATATTGCCCTTGAAATATGTTCAAAAAAACCTTTTTTAGGAAACTGGATTTTGTCACCACTACAAAGCTTCCTCTATGAGGAAGCAAAAGGATTTATATTTCGACTCGGGATTTAACTATGTTTATATTTTTTGGCTCATTTTTCAGCACTTTGCTTCCTCATAATACCGCGAAATTCAAATCAGCCAATCAAATTGTCGAACGCCATTTTCGGAAGAATGAAATTTCTGTTACTTGGGAGTTCGGTCAGATGGGAGTTATGACAGATGCTGTTTCGGTAAAATGAATTTTAGGTTAGATGCTCATTCAGAAAAATAAAAATTAATGCTAAACAGTAATTCAGTATTATAAAAATTATGACAAATGGCAGTTCGGGAAAATGAAAATTATGTCGAATGGTTATTCGAAAAAATAAAAATTAGGACAAATGATTATTCGGAGAAATAAAAATTATGCTAAATAATAATTCGGAATTGTAAAAATTATGTCAAATTATAATTCGATAAAATAAAAATTATGTCAAACGATAATTCGGAAGTATAAAAATTATAGCAAATTGCTATTCGATCAAATGTTTTTCGGTAAAATAAATTTTAGGGAAAATAGAATTTGGGGTATATTCATGCGCCTCGGAGGTCGTTTTCGTACCACCACTTTTGAGTACGTCGAAAACCTGGACTTTCACTTTTGCCTTGGTATCTCTCACTTAATAACACCCGCAATCCTCACCAACTAGCATAAAACAGAACAATTATCCCTCTACAGAGTATAACTTTGTACTCAGCAAAAAATTGATTTTTGGCACATTTATGACCTTTAGGATTTGGGCGGTTGGTATGGGAACACTCTCCCCTACAAATAGTAATGTCCCAAGGCTTTACCGTAATCTTTCCTAACGGCGATAAGAAATTATGCCTGCTCGTTTGCGAATGTCATATAAGATCCCTCAAAACGCGTAACTATGTCCGTCTGACGAGTCAGCATACTTGAATGATGACGAGGCGTGAATAATCTGAACATCAAACAACCACTTTTCGAGGGGGACGAACTTTCACTTCTGGATTCGGCATTCTTCTAGTATAATAAAGTAGAACGAGTGAGTTATTTTGAAATATTTCACAGAAAGTAATGGAATAGGGAAATGCGTGAAATTTAAATAAGAGGGACATACTTTTAAATTGCATCCCTTTATATCCACCCTTAACCGTTACCGGTATTGTTAGAAATCTTCTGGAATTGTACAAATTATTAAATAATGAGAGAAATTGAGAAATATATGAAATTTTCAAAACTTTTAAGAAACTGAAATAAAAATTATTGCACCTAACTGAGTATTCTTAAGATTGTTTTAAATGAAAATCCAGGTAGAAATGTCAGAGTTTTTAGTAAAGATTTCAAATTAAAGAGAAACAGTCGGTCTGCAAAATTAACTATCAAGTCTTTCTATTTTCGGAGAGTTTAGACAATAGAGGTCCATCTATGTTTACTAATCTGAAACTGCCTTTCTTGTTCCAATTTTAAATTAAACCAAGCTAATGGAAAAAATTTGAAAAACAGTAAGAAGGGTGAAATCGAAAATTCAAAATTTCTTATTATTTCTCGGCTCACCTAATTATAACTTAAAATGTGAAAGTGAAGCTTTTTCCTACTAACACTTGTTATTGTATTTAAATGAATTTACATCTACAGTAAATGTAAAATAATTGGATTTTCAACACATTCCCAAAAGTGCAATATTCCTGTTGTGTCTTGACAAAATTCAATCCTTAGCAATATAACATTTACTGTCATTCCTCAATTGCTTGGACCCTAGCACGTCTTATTCTAAGTCTTTTACTACTTTACGCACAAATTTTTCAGCGGTCATTTTTATAGCTCTAAACTTATGAACACCCTCATTTTATACCTGCGCCACATAGAAACATTATTTGACCCTTCAGATCAAATGAAAAATTAGAAAATTGGATGTCTTTTAAAACCCCGACCTTCTCTCAAACCAAACAATCAACAAAAATAACTACACCTACAAAATACTTTGCAAGTACTCTGTACCCTACAAACAAAAACTTTGTATCAGTTGCTTTTCTGACACTACACAACAGACATACTTGTCACTTCATTTTTCACTGTTATCTCATTTTATTCCGAATTTGCATTTAGTTCATTATTCATACAGTGTGTTTAAATATATGTGTTTTATAATCAGCAAAAAACATTTATTTTTTAAACCTTACATATTAATCACAAGCAATACCATTCTTATTGGTAACTGCGGCGCCGCTTTTAATGTGCGTAATTACGTGATTCTGTGAGAATAATGTTTTGAAGTCTGATGTGTTAAAAGAAATTGTCGAGAACGAGAGAAAGAATAGCAGCCACTCAAAATCTCCTAAATTCTCCTGAAATATCTGAAATCTTCTTAAATATATGAATAAGTCACTTGAATTCACCTGAAGGTACTTGAATTTTGATGAAGGTTTCTGAATAGGGTGACCATTTGTCCAGACCATCTCATCAAAAAAATTGGACTTTTTCGTCTCATAAAAAAGATTCATAGAATGTGAAATTTTCACTGTCTATCAACTTTTTTTTTTCTTGTACAGATCAGAAAATCTCAGTTTCTTACTCTTTGATAACAGTCTAAACTGGAAATATATCAAAAATCTTGGTTTTAAGAAAGTAGTTTTATGGTAATATTTAAAATAAATAATTAATTAATTTATCATCACTACTTAATAAATTATTTTTAATTTTAATTAGCCGGTTATTCAAAAAATATAATACTATACAACTATAAATGCGGTATTTTTTTAGAAAACGAAACCACAATTAAAGATCCATACTAGAGTAAACGTAGTACATAGTCAGTTCTGAAAACTATATAATATGTAATTATTATTTTTTATAACGTAAAATACATGTAATTTAGTATACAAAATATAGAATATATAATATTTTAAGAGAGTTCAAAGATTTTATGGGTCATATAGAAGATTTAAAAAGGAACTAAAATATTTAAGAGGTATAAAAGGTATACAAAAATTTCCAAATATTTTCAACATTTTCTATTTCATTTTAACTTTATTCTATATTATTCTGTTTCATATTAAATGTATTTATATCAAAATAGTTTAATTTCAGATGCTTTTAAGGCCAAGTGCTACATGGGTTACATCACTATAGATTCGGGCTTATTTTTTCACAACAACTCACGCGTCAAGTCGGCCTATACGAATCAAATTAAATAGTATGAAAATTGCGATGATGCGAGGTGAAGACGAAGAGTAGGTACAGAGAGCGAAAAATTATTTTCATTTCGCCTTTCCTAGTGGTCTCTTGCAGACTTGTCCTGCCACGCTTTCGCTGTCACAAAATTCGGAAAAGGTGAATTTTATTATTTTATAATTGCTAAATAATTGTCTCTGACAAAAAAGGTGATAGGTTGTGCTGAGGGAGGAGGGAGGAGATTTACATTACCACCTGGCAGCGGAAATGGTATGTCTTGGCCAGACATTATTCGAGACCAGATTCGTCCAAGAAAAGCTTCATCTTGACCGAATTCGTCAGGAAATGGACCAAATGCAAATTCACCCATGAATTGCTCCTCGATCACCACGAGTTTGAGTACAAGGGTACTACGTGAGTCTAACTTAATTTATTTTCTGCTCGTATACAGTTTTGTGTCACTTTTGACGATATTCGCATATTATGATGTACTGAATGTGCGATTTGTTAGTTTATTGATATCTTGTGTATTATCTTGATTGATTTATGCCTATGTTTATGTGATTTTTTCATATTTTATATTGTCGCCTATATTGTGCTAGATTTGATTTTATTGGGGGAATATTGTATGAATTTCGTATCAATCGAACTGTAATCTCACAATTGTCGATTGTTTGATTGAATTTGGTATTTTTTGCGTGATTTATATTATGTTTTTGCCAATCATATTTAAACTTGCTTTATCGGACAAATCACCTTCGAGACCATACGTCGCCCATACGTATATTATGTGTAATAAAGCCCTAAATTTTTTTTTCATCCGCTATATACAACTCGAGAAAAAAATTCACAAAGTAAAGTTTCTTTTTTCGACGCGCCTGGTTAGTGTAACCCCTTAAGTCAAAGATTGTCGAAAATATTTCAACAAATAAGAAGGAGCAATGATGTACGTCAACTAATGATCACCTATGATTGGCTGAAAACAGACATTAGTTCCCTACACGGAAAAAATTTGTTCCGGAAGAATTACCGAATTAGTTCAGAGACTGAGGATATGAGAAAAATTCGGTAGATATCAAATAACTTTTTAGGAAAATAGCTCGAACCGTTCTAAGAAAATTACCGAACTTACAGTAAGCACTGAAAGTGTGTTTTATAAAGGTCAAAATGAAATATAACGAATAAGTTTCGAAGAAAATATAAAACAGTTCGATAATCTTCGCAAGATTCTTCAGGAGAATTTCCGTGTATCTAAAAGAGTTTTTATTATTCCCTTGCCAAGAGAATTCTGAATCTTGGACTGGAAAAATTCCCGAACTCTGCCGTAAATCAGCATGTGCAGTCGTCTATCTGCGCACGTTTCATCCTGAACCGACCCGGTCAAGCTTAGCAAAGATTTTGTTTTTGTATCCCCAGCGTGATATAGCCGCGAGGCTTAGTCGTTAGGGTTAGGTAGGAATATGGGTGTTAGAAGGGTTCGAAACCCGAGGCATTTCAGATTTTTTAAGAGCGTGCGATTATATGTGTAAAGTAAATTAAGTATAAATATAAACATTTGTGTGTAAATATATATAATATGCAATGCAGATTGTTAATGTTATAAATCATCTCTACC
>UCOK01018704.1:0-22330 GCA_900474325.1 Synergus umbraculus | reverse complement strand
TTTCTAGGAATTTTAAGACTGTATAAGGAACTTCCCTTATCTTCCATCTCTTGAAAATAATTGAATTCCTTTAAATTTCCCTCGCATACTTTATTCAAATACTTTCTATTCATACAAGTTTTCAACTATTTTTCTTATAATTAAAAAAAAAAATCGTAAAACTCTTGAAACACGACAAACTGGTAACTCAATTTTTTTAAGACTGTCGTTATATACTTGTTTCTTCAAAGAAAGGTGTCGCATTTCCTTTCGGTGACTTTTAAGATATTTTATGGGATTTAAAGGATTTTAGAGTTTGTCACGTAATTTCATTGAGGGATTTCAAAAGATTTTTATGATTCTCACATGATTTTGTAGAATTTAAAAGGATTTCAATGGTAATCGTGAAATTTGAGGGGATTTAAAGAGGATTTTCTCATTTTTAAAAGACTTTGTAGAATTTTCAAGGATTTCATGGAGTGTCATGAAATTTGATGAGGAATTTTATATGGTTGTAGGAATTTTTAGAGATTTTGAGGAATTTTAATATGGATTTCAAGAGATTAATGATTCTGAAAGTATTTATGAATTCTTAAGGGATTTCTAAAGGTTTCTAGGAATTTTCAAACTGAATAAGGAACTACTTGGGATCCTATGTATAGGGGATTAAAAAATTAACGAATTTCAACAGATTTTTCTGATTTTTAAAGGATTTTATAGAATTTTTAAGGATTTCATGGCATTTGATAAGATTTCCAATAATTTTAATGGATTTTCAACGATACAAAGGGATATTAAATGTTATCGTAGATTTTAAAAAAATTTAAAGAAGATTCTAGGAATTTTAAGAGATTTTTATAACTTTTAACATATTTTATGAGATTTAAAGGATTTTAGAGTTTGTCACGGAATTTCAAAAGCTTTTTGTGATTCTCATATGATTTTGTAGAATTTAAAATAATTTTAATGGTAATCATAAAATTTGAAGGGATTTCAAGAGGTTTTTCCAATTTTTAAAAAACTGTAGAATTTTCAAGGATTTTATGGAATTTGATACAATTTGATGAGGAATTTTATTTGGTTGTAGGAATTTTTAGAGATTTTGATGAATTTTAATATGAATTTCAAGAGATTAATGATTTTTACAGTATTTATAAATTTTTAAGTGATTTTAAGAGATTTCTAGGAATTTTAAGACTGTATAAGGAACTTCTCTTATCTTCTATCTCTTAAAAATAATTGAATTCCTTTAAATTTCCTTCGCATACTTTATTCAAATACTTTCTATTCATACAAGTTTTCAACTATTTTTCTTATAATTTAAAAACAAAATCATAAAAATCTTGAAACACGACAAACTGGTCCCTCAATTTTTTTAAGACTGTCGTTATATACTTGTTTCTTCAAAGAAAGGTGTCGCATTTCCTTTCGGTGACAAAAGCAGGTGAAAAAGAAGTTGTCAGAAAATTAGCCTTTCATGGTCCGAGGAACTGTAAAATGCTAGTTGGAGTGGAGTAAGTGTCTTTATTTTCCACGGTACTACGGGTTATCTTTTCGACACGATCCAATGAAAGGAAGCGCGTGCAAGAAGCAGGTTTTGATCTTTCCTTCCATGGTACGAGTTACCAAACCCAACTGATTGGCCTTACGGGGAATTCTACGATTGATTCACCACGATCGCATTGCACGATCCTGGACTTATGTATACTCCATTGGAGACTTCAAAGAACCTCGATCTTCTCTTTCTCCCTGTCTATAATCTTCTCGTTTCTTACGAATCATTACTCGCTCCTTACCACCTATTTACATCCCTCTCGCCTCTCCTTATATTTTAATGCTTCTTACCTTACGGCCTATAACCTCACGCTGTAAACGGATAAATATCTAATCTTCGTTTGATTACGTTTTTCTCCATCTCTTACTTTTTTATCCGTCATACAGTAATTGAGTTAAGATAGCTACTGTACAATTCTTTAAGGATTACCGTACAAAGAAGATGAACAGTTTTCATGGCAATTTTCAAATGATTAGAAATTCTATCATTTATCGAGTTTGATTGATTGACCTATTTTTTACCTTGTAATTATTTGTATAGGTTTGAGTCGAGTAGTAGTTATACTAGTTGCTATAAAATGTGTTTACACACTTTTGTATACACCTTTTTACGCATTTTTTGTGCCAGGATAAAGATGTCTTGAGCAAAGAGTGATCTCCGTCGCCATTTACTTTTTTTCGCTCCTCTTTTTGTCGTTTCGATGAGTGGACAACCCGAGCCTCTCTTATCCGTCGTTCCATCTCGAATACAGTAGGAACCATGGTGCACCTGCCAGCAAGGACATTCACGGTTCGTGCCTTCCTTCTACACAGAACTATATACCCTTCCTTAATTCCTCCTTGCCACGCCAACACCCGCTCTTTGGTCGAGTTCGTGTCCTTACAGGGGCCGATTAATAGGACAAAAAAGGAGCCTACGAAGTAGAAAAAAGAGTTTCATACCAAATGTATAAAGCACTTTCTGCGAATGTAATCCATGTACATTGTACACACTCGGTAAACACCGTGTAGTTCAGTTTTAGTCCTTTCAAGGGCGAAAGAAAAAACTTGGGAGTGAATAAAACTTTGTTTAACTACGTTAAAGGATTTTATAAAGATATATTTACATTTTACAGGCGTAATTCAATTAATAACTAGCAAATTAACACCCGCGATACACGCACGATTATTTGTTTTAGGAGATTTTTGAGAATTTTAAGGGATTTTTAATTTTTTGAAATTTAGAAGGATTTTAAGAGATTTCAGCGAATTTTAAACGATTTCTAAGATTTTAGTGAAATTTTATTTGATTTCAAAGGGTTTTAGGGAGTTTTAATCGATTTCAAATTTTTTTGGAAAATTTCGAGGATATTGAAGGGAACTCAAGAGATTTTTTTGTTTTTTAAAAGATTTTATGGAATCTTTGTGATATTTCTAATAATTTTAAGGGATTTCAACTGATTTTTCTGATTTTTAAAGGATTTTATGGAATTTTTAAGGATTTCGTGGCATTTGATAGGATTTCCAATAATTTTAATGGATCTTCAAGGACACAAAGGGATATTAAATGTTATCATAGAATTTTAAGAGATTTTCACGAATTTTTACGGATTTCAAGAGATTTTTATAACTTTTAAGATATTTTATGGGATTTAAAGGATTTTAGAATTTGTCGCAGAATTTCATTGGGGGATTTCAAAAGATTTTTATGATTCTCAAATTATTTTGTAGAATTTAAAAGGATTTCGAAGATAATCGTAAAATTTTAAGGGATTTCAACAGATTTATCTGATTTTTAAAGGATTTTATGTAATTTTTAAGGATTTCGTGGCATTTGATAGGATTTCCAATAATTTTAATGGATCTTCAAGGACACAAAGGGATATTAAATGTTATCATAGAATTTTAAGAAATTTCCACGAATTTTTACGGATTTCAAGAGATTTTTATAACTTTTAAGATATTTTATAGGATTTAAAGGATTGCAGAATTTGTCGCAAAATTTCATTGAGGGATTTCAAAAGATTTTTATGAATCTCACATGATTTTGTAGAATTTAAAAGGATTTCGAAGGTAATCGTAAAATTTGAATGGATTTCAAGAGGTTTATCTAATTTTTAAAAGACTTTGTAGAATTTTCAAGGATTTCATGGAGTGTGATGAAATTTGATGAGGAATTTTATATGGTTGTAGGAATTTTTAGAGATTTTGATGAATTTTAATATGGATTTCAAGAGATTAATGATTCTGAAAGTATTTATGAATTCTTAAGGGATTTCTAAAGGTTTCTAGGAATTTTCAAACTGAATAAGGAACTACTTGGGATCCTATGTATAGGGGATTAAAAAATTAACGAATTTCAACAGATTTTTCTGATTTTTAAAGGATTTTATAGAATTTTTAAGGATTTCATGGCATTTGATAAGATTTCCAATAATTTTAATGGATTTTCAACGATACAAAGGGATATTAAATGTTATCGTAGATTTTAAAAAAATTTAAAGAAGATTCTAGGAATTTTAAGAGATTTTTATAACTTTTAACATATTTTATGAGATTTAAAGGATTTTAGAGTTTGTCACGGAATTTCAAAAGCTTTTTGTGATTCTCATATGATTTTGTAGAATTTAAAATAATTTTAATGGTAATCATAAAATTTGAAGGGATTTCAAGAGGTTTTTCCAATTTTTAAAAAACTGTAGAATTTTCAAGGATTTTATGGAATTTGATTCATTTTGATGAGGAATTTTTAGAGATTTTGATGAATTTTAATATGGATTTCAAGAGATTAATGATTTTGAAAGTATTTATGAATTCCTAAAGAATGTCAAGAGGTTTCCAGGAATTTTAAGACTGTCTAAGAAACAACTTGGAATCCTATAGGTATAGGGAATTTAAAAATGTTTAATCCTGTATTTAATTACATTTTTTATTTGGCAATTGGGAATAGATGATCCAGTGAAAAATGGTGGATATCGAAAAAGTTGTGGGTTCTTCATCGGATTGTGAAATTGAGATTTGGTGGTCCACTCGATATTGGCATCAAGTAAGAGTTCTTGCTTGTACCTATACGGGGAAGGGTTTTCATCGTTTCGAGTGAAAGGAAAAAAATGCCGATTCCTCGTCGTCATGATCCTCGAGGAATACGTTCCACCTAGAACAGCGGACACGAAGTGCACGCGATATGTCGTGCTTCCCGGAACCCACGAACGGACGAACTCGTTTTCAAACCGATTCGAGAGCCGACAAACGAGAGTCGCGAGTCCCAGACCACCGTGGCCGAAGTCTTTTTGTCCTGATTCAGGATTTCGAGTGATTTCAAGAATGCGAAATTGTCATTCCCAGAGGAACCACTCCGCGAAAATTCGCTCACTTTTCTCACTCCAACCTTCCAAAACTACCTCCAGGAATATTCAAGAAAGAAGGGAAACTCAGCCTCCACTTCTTTTGAGTACTTTTACCTAAATAAGTCGCCATAAAACCTTTTTTTTTTAAATTAAACCTTCGATGATTGGTAATTTATTATCTCTTTTAAATAAAGACGATATGAATATCAAGTTATTCCGGTTTCTAAATATAAAGCATCATAAAAACTTGTAATAAATAATATTTAATCTCTAATAGATTTTCTACATTGGAAAGTTTAATAATCTTTTTTTATTTTCTAATTAATTTTTTTTTTCAAATACGCTCAATCACTTCCATAAAATTTCTCCTGTCCCCAATTCATATTTTTTTTTTATTTTCTTTTCTTCTATCTAGAAATAAAGACTGGTCAATAATACCCTAAAACTCTTCTTTTTCTACTCATTTATTTCCATCCAATTTTTCAATTTTCCTTATTATATCCCATTACCGTTTTTTAATTTCTCATGTATGCCTGTTTAGTATAAACACGCCTGTAAGTCAAGCCATCACATGCGCATATTTTCATTTCAGTCCTCGTAAAATTCGATTTCTCTTTTTTCCATTTACTTTCTCGTTCTCCCCTTTAATAATTTTCTCCTTCCAATTTCACGAAGGCCCATAAACACCCGCGTTGTATCGCGGAATGGACGTGTTTCCGTATGCAGGAAAGAGTATACGGTCGGTTCGAATCACACGAGGGCTCTAGCCTCGCCGTAAGGTAAGGCCCATAAGGACCCTAGAGTTCATGAGGTTCATCGTAGTTGGTGGGGGGTTACCTGGACCCCCCACGGCGAAGAGGATTGCCCCCAGCAGGGCGCTAAACATCGTCAGTTTAAAACAAAACGCACCGACGCTGCGGAACCTAGTCATTTCGTGTTTAATCGTACCGCATTAATTAAACGGGCGCCGGTATTCCACCCGCATTAAACCTTCGATTTGTTCAGAATTCTCCACAGTGGAATTTCGTTGGGAGCCAATACGCTAAACCTTTATTTATTTTTCATCCCGTCAAAGATGAAAGCATAAATTATACGTTTTACTTTGTTAACCTTCACCGCTTCAGGTTCCTCTTAATTAAATTTACGGTGGTCTTCATCATTCGATATGAACTCGAAAATAATTTTAATTTATTTTCAGCACATTATAGTATATCACATTATTTGTGGTATATTAATTATTCATAAATAAGTTGTTTCGAATTTTATTAATTTCTCAAATTCCAATGATATATATATATTCCTTCTTATATAATTATAAAACTTTTTTTTTAACTTTGAATAGTGTTGTATGGAGATTTCAGGTGTATCCAAACTAATTTACGATCCTTACAGTTCTAACTTGAAAAAAGCTCCGTCTCAATCAGTCTATAAGTGCACCCGCGTCGTTCAATTCAAATGGAACGATGAGTTCATTTACGGCGACGAATAGTGAGGACGTAAAAAAAAGAAGAAAGAAGAAAAGAATTCAGATCAGGAGCAAGACGAGCAGTAACGAATTAAAGCCAAACAATGAGAGCTACTAGGCGGATCCTTTTAGTGATCTCACCGTGTCCTCGCTCAGATCTGATGATCGAATGTTCATCGAATCGCAGAGTCATCCACGATCATGGACCTTCTTTCTCTTCGTTGGATGATGTTATATAGAAACTCGCGGCGTTCTTTTGACTCACAAATTCGATTCATAGATTACACAAGGACTTTTTATCGAACAGAGTATAGAGGCTGAAATTAACACCATCAGTTTATATTGTCGAGCAGACTTCATTTCCACACCAATTTGAATGGACAAGGAGTGATTCTCGAGAGTAAACATACTTTTGGTCAGATCAAGGAAACGTCGAGCGCGGAAATGAAGCGTTCATCTCCTTCCAGGAAAGCAATCAATACCGATCCTTCCAAGCCTGAAATTAACTCTTCCTATTTTATTTGCTTTCGAGATCCATTTTATTCAAGGGGAAAAACTTGATGGCATTTCGATTAAGAAACTGTTAGTTTATCTAATTATCTGGTCGGTTTACTTTAGATGAGGTTCATAACTGATGCTATTCCTGCAGCCTGGAGAAGTTTTAATTGGTAGTTCTTCTAAATTTGTAAATTAAAACTGTCTTATTTTAACTTTGAATATAATTGATGTTGGTATTCACCTGAATTTTGAGTTGCAGTACCTTCGTCGTACCCAGGCTTTTTAAACTGCCAATTGTCCAGAATTATTACCTTCTCGGTCATGATTTCCAGAATCAAGAGTATATTCTGAAGATGCTATTGCAACGCACTGCAGTCTATCGGATTCCCAGAAGGTACGAAATGTTGGAAACAAGCAGGTGCTTAGCGTCCAAGCATGATCGCACCGGTGATTGGATAAGTTGAATTGTTGTTGACGTACGCTTATTCTCATTGCGTTTCATCACGAAATCCCTTTCTCAGCAACTCTTCGTGCCGAGACTTTCTTTTTTCTCGCTTTGATATGAAAACGAATGACAATGTTTGTGTTTGTATTTATACACCGAAGCACGCCACCAAAATCGACCCAACAGTCAGACAATTCTCTTCTCCTCCTCTTCAGAAAACTCCTTTAAAAGACAAGAGGAAGAAGGAGGAGGTTCTTGAGGTGAAAGGATGAAGAGGATCTCTTCAAAATCGAGGGAAAGAGAAAGAAGAAGAATCAAGAAGAAAGAGAAAAGAACTTCCGCTGAACTGATTAGAGCTCGCTTCTTCTTCGAGGAATCTTTGCGGAGGAATGTGCGGAGTGGACGCATCACGAACAGTTTGTTTGCGATTACTCCCTGGATCCTTTTCGTCTTCGTAATGCCAAAGTGCACGTTTCGTAATCGTGCAAGTGACCCAAGCTCGGATCTATGGTCCATTCCCTATGATTCTCTTCTATTCTTTG
Organism: Synergus umbraculus; assembly: GCA_900474325.1. Classification (NCBI taxonomy): domain Eukaryota; kingdom Metazoa; phylum Arthropoda; class Insecta; order Hymenoptera; family Cynipidae; genus Synergus; species Synergus umbraculus. Next base: position 14,521 of record UCOK01018704.1, on the reverse strand, counting down.
TCGATTCTCACCACATCATTCACTTCACATCTTTTCCCCAAGCAATGTGCGAAGGGGAAATTCAACATTCAACAACCGATTACTTCTCCCTGCACCATCTGCTAACTTCCAAGAAGCTACATTACAGAACCAGAAACTTGTTACAGTAGATTATCTTCGATGGACTCAAATTGTTTTATACCTAGTCTATCTTCCTCGCATTTTATGGTACATCTAGAACTTCAAAGACAATACAAAAATAGATTTATCTACTGCCACAAACTGAGGTAGACATAATTAAATAGCCAAGATTTAGACAGGTACTTCCCTAGAATGTAGGGATCCACCTTCAGTTTCACCAGTTTTAGGAAACGATGAGAACTGGGCCAGAGGAATCGCGTCGTAACGGTTTACGAGGAACAATATTCTGTTATTTACTAAAATACCGACAGCCTTTGGGAAAAAGCTACCTTCCTCCAGCGTATAGCGTCTTTGGTCAGCTCAAGATAATGATACGCTGCGGCCTTCCTGAAAAAGGGGAGAATGCGTCACACTAACCGGAATCCAAACTCTCTTGGGTCTCAATGACTTCCAGGGATCATAATCTATCCGCTCCTGACTTGGAATTCAACCAATACTTTTCTTGAAACACTGGTACTATCCCTAAGATGGTCCCGCGTTCAGTACACTTTTCAATTGTCTTTCATAACAGCATCCTTCCTTTCTACTTCAGTTTTTATATAATACACTCTGATTACAATTATAATTAGGTAAGAGATTCGATCATTTGACAAATGTTGAAAGTTCTCCCAAAAAACTTAACTAAACACTTGTTGAAAGAATAGATCCAGAGACTAATTTACTAACAACGATCTATTTCTGATTTCAGGTCTGGTTCCAGAACCGGCGAGCAAAGTGGCGGAAGCAGGAGAAGGTTGGCCCTCAGGGTCACCCGTACAACCCCTACTTGGGAGCAGGGGGACCTCCACCTTCAGCAGTGGTTGCACCAACATTGCCAAATCCATTCGCCCACCTTGGATCCTTTGCGCTTCGAAAACCCTTCGACGCCTTTCGTTATCCTCCTCTAAGTCACGGACCTGTCCTCCCGGGTGGATATCCACCCCACCCCTATCATCGAGCCCCACCTCCCCTATTACCACCTGGAATGCCTCTTCCTTATACCTCAGCCGCATCCTTCCAAAGCCTCCTGGCGAACATTTCCGCCGCACAACGTCCAAAACTGGTCCGCAGTTCGCCACCTCCACCTCCTCCACCTGCGCCGGCGATTAATTTGCCTCATCCTCCTGCCCCACCCCCGCCACCACCACCAGCATCTAGTTCCCCGCAAGGCTCACCCACAGGAAGTGTCTCTGGTCCCCTACCGGATATTGATAGACGGACCAACAGCATCGCCTCTCTGAGACTCAAAGCGAGGGAATATGAACTGCATCTCGAGATGCTGCGCAAAAACGGAGACCTCATCAGCTGAAAAACGAAACTTCATTTCGCTTTGGAGTGACCTTCCTTCGTGGGATTGACGATCGTCGTTTTTACTTTTCTCTTTTGGAAGAGTGTTTATTAGAGTGGTCCATAAATAATGGCAAAAGTACAAAATTGAAAAAATTAAAGATGAGATCAAAGGTTCCTTTGAAGAAAAAATGATGTGGTATCAGCTGAAACTATACCTGGTAGTCCAGCATCAGACTTTAAGGGTTTAAATTGAAGTCTGCTTCTAGATAGACACTATCTGAACGAATTCATTTAAGAACAGTTTTTCTAAAAATCCAATTGTACCATTGATTTCCTGGTAGAAATCCAAAACAATAATCCCTTTTTTCTTGGTCAGTCAAAAATAAGGATGATATTAAGCTTTAAAAGATTCAAGGCCAATGTGGAAGTACTAGGTATTGTTGATTTTAGCTGAAATGTATACTACGTCAATTTTTCTTGAAAAGGAACATAAATCTTCGAGAGCACCATCAATTTTTTTATTTTAATTTTTTGGACCACCCTAGGGTCCATCATCTTGGAGGAAGTTATGGGATTTGCAAAAAATTTCTTCCCCTTGGAGATTGTTGAAGTTGTGAAGATGAGCTTAAATTTTAAGAGTCGACTTAGGCCAGAAGTATAGCCAAACTACAACTTTTTCGTTAGTTAGAGAATATTTTACTCGAGAGGAATCATCTGATGGCTAGATGAAGAAATTGTGATTTCTGTATTTATGGCTGAAGAAGAATCTTAGTGACCAAGCAGCAACTTATAATCTCCAAATACGATTTCCCTGATTATACAATCCATCTTTACCAACTCTGATTAGTTCTTCTAATTTTTTACACCGAATGTCCAAGGATCCGCTTTCCTTACTATATTCTCGATTTTCAAACATTCCGTTATTCTAAGAAGATATATACACTCCTTCAAAGAAAAATTCTCCAAGTATCTCTTACATGTACATATTTAATGTACATCTGCTTAATACACTTTTGGCCCCGAAGTTCCTAAAGTTGGAAAAAATCCTTTCATACAAAAACTTTAGTAAAAAAGATATTAGACTACTTTTAGGAAATGAAAATAAACTCTTTTAAAGAAATAAGTTTATTTTATCTTATGAAAATTAAATACGTACTTATAATATTAAAAAGCATTTTTGAAAATGTTTTGAAAAGTTTGAAGGGTAAAGGAAGTACAAGGCCATGGCTATTTCCAGACTTTATTAAACCTTGTGAGTTAAAATAACTTTATAGGATTTTTTTCCGAAAGTTTGTAAAGGAGAAAAGGGAAAAAGTGTAAACGTAACGTTAAGTGAAGAGAGGAATCGTGTGCAATAGACGTGACAAACCGAACGCACGGGATGTAATAAATTAGGCAAAGCATTCCTCGCCCTGCGTCTCTAGTGAGTAGTTCTAAAGGGCCTTTTGTTGTAATAATAGATATGCGTAGATATCAAAAAGGTATCGATATAAAAAGAAAAAAGCGTCTGTGTCTTATCAACAAGAAGGAAGTCAAGCACAAAGTAAGGGTTGCTAGAAAAACGTATTTCATGTGCCTCAGATGAAATCAACGATAGATATCATTAACAAACTATTATTTTTTGTAAGCCTGTGATTCGTGTAGATCAGAATATAAATCATCCGTCCCACAAATTCGCATTATGATAAATATTTTGTAAGCTAAAAATTGATTGAATTCGTTAAATAAACGACAGGTTTAACGAACTCTGTCGATTTTTTGTAAAAAATTATGAAAAGAGTAATTCATAAAAGTGTGTAATGAGATAAGTACTTAAGAATATTGTGATGAATTTAGAGCTTTGCTTTTAAATTTGTAATTGAAAATGACAACGATTACGACAGAGATGCATATATTATATATACATATGTTTAGTTTTAACTACGCGTTATACACGAAGACAAAGGTATTTATACTTATTATATATATATTATATAGGATATTATATTGTTATTAAGATTTTACATACAACTCTGTAAATAGGTTCGAAATGTGCATTGTAGATAAACGGAAATGCCTTATATCTGAACACTATTCTCTATGATAAAAGAGATAAATCATTTTTCCCTTCTGAGCGATATGAATTCTTTTTTTTGGTGTTTTTAGAAATTCTTTTCTAAACATAGAAAAAGATTATAAATAAATATGAAATAAACATGAAAGAATATTAGAAGAAAGGGAAAGAATTTTAATTAGAATGTAAATTTATCGCTCAGATGATATTATAGTTTTACAAATTGTGATTCAAATATGAAAAATTCTGTAAAAACGCACAAGTGGAACCGAACCGGCTTTCGAAAGTCTTGTGGCATTTAGGTGGTATTTTTACCAATTTTTTTCAGTTTGTACTTTGAAGTGGCGCCACAGTTTTCCTTCCCGTTACAACTTTCCCCAAAATAAAAATAAATTGTGCCTGCGTCACTCTGCCTTATGGTTTCTCTACATTTTTTTTTTTGCAAAAATAAAGCATTGTCGATGAAAAAAAAATCTTCTTTTTATCAACCTTTTCCTAAATATTCTAAAAAATTTTGAAATTGAATTATATAACATAAAACGATTTTATTTAAAGATTGGTGACATTCTTAAATAGATGATATTAGCGTCAAACCGGAAAGCATTCTCCCGTAATTTAAATCTGATTTAGATTTCAATTTAAATTAAATTTACAACGTCCGGGGTAGGCGGGCTTCTTAGGATATCTTGGAGTCCTTTAAAGTCTCAGACGTCTAACGTAGAGCGGGTAATTCAAGTCCGGATACGCCCCTGGTCGAGCAGGACGGGCTATTTAAATATTTTATAGTTTAATGGGCTCGGCCATTAATGCCCGTAAAGCTAATTAGCCGAGCCGAGCGGACACGCTCCGAGTGTTAATCGACGCTCGATCGAGTGTCGATAAATCAGCCGTACGAATTTTCATCCGTGTCGAGATATCGGGGCCAATGTGCTCGTCATCCAAAAGCTACCAACAAACCGATACCCAGATCAACTTACTTGTAATTACACGAAACGTCGCTTCTGCTTCTTAAATATTTATTTATGCGTCGATTCACATCATCTTACTTAATTTGCTTAAAATACTGGTGCTGCGTCAAAACACTCGTAAATTCCGCTTCAGAAACGATACGATCGTAATTCACCACTCAGTTTTGAATCAAAAAACAAGATCCATCATTCTGTAATTTTTAATCCATTCAAAGCTATATTTTATTCTGTCAATAATTTTCTATAATTGGCTAAAAAAATAAAGAACTGTACTCTCTAAATTTGAGTCAGTTAAATTTCACTGATTTGTAGTGACTCTTTTCTCACGATTTTAATCAGTGAAAAATCTACTGGAAATCAGTGGAAAGTCACTGAAATTTTCAGTAGTTTAGTGAGGATGACTGAAAATTCCAGTGACTTTTGACTGATTCTCTGTGAATTTGCACTGATTAAAATCTTGAGAAAAGAGGCACTGAAAATCAGCGGAATTTAACTGATTCAGTTTTAGAGAGTAGATAAGTTTCCAATTGATTTCTACTGATTGAATTAGTAAGTTGGTACTACTAAACAGATTAGTAGAAAATCCTTACTAATTCACTTAGTAACATAAATCTTACCATTTCATTTAGTAGAATGTCAAAAAATTACTTATTTAACAGTCAAAGCCGTCGTTACTAATTGCATTAGTAAAATTTCTACTAATTCACTCTCTAAAATTGAATCAGTCAAATTCCACTGATTTTCAGTGACTCTTTTCTCACGATTTTAATCAGTGAAAGTTCACTGAGAATCAGTCAAAAGTCACTGAAATTTTCAGTAATTTAGTGCTTTGTAAATCTGAATTAGTAAGAAGTTACTAATGAAATAGTGCCAAATCGTTTACTAAGACACTTTGGTAAGCATTTTTACTATCAATTAGTTAAACACTACTAATTCACAGTAAAATAGTACTAATTCATTTAGTAAGGCTCATTAATTTATTCAGTTGCCGTTACTAACTGAATTAGTACTTTTTTACTATGAATTAGTAGTTTTTAACTAATTGATAATAAAAATGCTTACCAAAGTGTCTTAGTAAACGATTTGGCACTATTTCATTAGTAAATTTTTACTAATTCAGATTTAGAGTGAATTTTCACTAATTAAAAACGTGAGAAAAGAGTCACTGAAAATCAGTGAATTTGACTGATTCAATTTTAGAGAGTATGATAAAGGTCTACAAATAATTTAGAATTATTTGTAGAATTATTTGTTAAATACTAGGAACTAAATAAAATTAAAAAATGTTAATTACATTGCATTAAAAAGTAATGTAGATTAATACGAAATCTTGCTAATAAGCCAGAATTATTATGAAAAATTCATGTGTTTGGTGCAAAGTATTTAATGTGGTCCCTATAATTAAATTTACATAAGGGGATTAAAATGATTAAAATTCTGAAAATGAACTGCAATTGGGAGTGTAAGAAGGCACTTTATTTTTCGTGTATGAAAATTGTTGAATCTTCATATTCAACGCCATTAGCAGACGATCAGGTGTTTGACTTGCAGACCACGTAAGGACTGGATCCCAAATTCATCGGCGGTCGCCATTAGCAAATTACTACGGTGTAAACAAATCAACGGTTTCCAGCAGCCCGCAGCGTTATAGTAAGTAACCGGTCGGTTTAAACAGCTTCTAGCCACCTAATAACTGTCTACATCAACATGAATTTACGGATCGTAGCGCTCATCTTTGAATACTTGTCCTCGCTCTCGATTTGTCAATCTACTTCGCACTCTGTGCGAAAATATTCATGATTGATTTACGATAATTAGTGTTATTAACTTGATTCATTTTAAGCTTATGTATATGTATAGAATAACGAGGGTTGTGGTTATAAATAATTAATCATCCTATAATTTCTGGTTAGAGTGGTTCTGGGTTAGCCACTCGCTTTTTTTAATTAAGAGTTCTTCATTTTTTTTAGTTTGAAGAGAAAATAGATTCTATTCTTAGCTGTTTATTTAAATTCACAGTTGAATTTGTAAAACACTTGTGTCTTAATTATTACTCAGCTTAGAATTTTTAATTTGAATGTGAATATCATTTTTTGCGAACCTTTCGAATTTTTCAGCAACTTTAACTTTTCAGATTTTTAACAATAGATTTTTTTTAGACATTTCAAGAAAGGAAAAGATTTTTAAAGATTTCGAGTCGAGACAAAATTAAATACTCTCTAAACTTGAATCAGTGAAATTTAACTGATTACCAGTCAAATTCCACTGATTTGCAGTGACTCATTTCTCACGATTTTAATCAGTGAAAAATCTACTGGAAATCAGTGAAAAGTCACTGAAATTTTTAGTAGTTTAGTGATGATTACTGAAAATTTCAGTTACTTTTGACTGATTAAAATCGTGAGAAAGGAGTCACTGAAAATCAGTGGAATTTGACTGATTGAATTTTAGAGAGCACATAAAATTGCTTAAAATTCCACGAAATCCTCTGAAATTCCTAAAAATCCAATGAAATCCCTTAAGTCCTTAAAATAACTTACATAATATCGTTCGGAATATCGTAAAATCTCTGCAAATTACTTAAGACTTCATGCAATTTCATAAAATTCCTTATCAGTCCTTAAAATTATTTATTATCCAATAAAATCTCTTTAAATTCATGAAATTCATGGGAATAACCTGAATAATTCATAAAGCCCTTTTAAATGCCTCAAAATTACTCAAAATTCCATGAAACCTCATTAAATCTCTTAAAATATCACAAAATCCACTCTCTAAAACTGAATCAGTCAAATTCCACTGATTTTCAGTGACTCTGTTCTCACGATTTTAATTAGTGAATAATCTACTGCTCTCTAAATCTGAATTAGTGAAAAGTGAGTCACTAATTTAATTTACTGAAAAATTCTACTAATTGTTAGTTATTTTTAACTAAAACTTTAGTGAAAAGTTGAAAACTACGAATTGAAATAGTGAAATACAACTAATAATTAGTAAAAATTTTGACTAAAGTAAATTAGTGTCTCACTTTTCACTAATTCAGATTTAGAGAGTGGAAATCAGTAAAAAGTTGCTGACATTCTTAGTGTTTAGTGACAATTACTGAAAATTTCAGTGACTTTTGACTGATTCTCAGTGAACTTTCACTGATTAAAATCGCGAGAAAAGAGTCACTGAAAATCAGTGGAATTTGAGAACAGTATTTAAAAAATTAATAATTTGGATAAATTTCCAATTGATTTCTACTCATTGAATTAGTAAGTTGGTACTACAAAACAGATTAGTAGAAAATCCTTACTAATTCATTTAGTAACACAAAATCTTACCATTTCATTTAGTAGAATGTCAAAAAATTACTAATTTAACAGTCAAAACCGTCGTTACTAATTGCAATAGTAAAATTCCTACTAATTCACTCTCTAAAATTGAATCAGTCAAATTTCACTGATTTTCAGTGACTCTTTTCTCACAATTTTAATCAGTTAAAATTCACAGAGAATCAGTCAAAAGTCACTGAAATTTTCAGTCATCTTCACTAAACTACTAAAAATTTCATTGACTTTTCACTGATTTCCAGTAGATTTTCCACTAATTAAAATCGTGAAAAAAAAAGTCACTGAAAATCAGTGAAATTTGACTGGGAATCAGTGAAATTTTACTGAATCAAATTTAGATTTTTCGATTGGCGTTGAGAAAAATGAATATTTGAATAGATTTGTCGCTCGTAAATAGGGGTTCTAACGAAGATTTATCCAAGTCGACGAAAAACGATCCATCAAGGTTTAAGTGGTCATTTTGTGCGACCTATCATCGCCGACGGTGGTCCTTACACATAGGTGAATTGCATACAATGAGGTTGCTGATCGTGGAAGATCGATAAGAACGATCTCAGGTCAACACTACGAAGATTCACTCTAGGGAAGCGAGATCTTCTTCCCAAAAGGTTCTTCTTCTTCTTCCTTTCGCAGCACGCGTAAGTTTTATAACAATCCCTAATTACGGGTTTCCAGTTAACTAACTGAGCGCACCAGGTCTCTTATAGCTATCATCGCGATGGATGCAGATTGCCCGCCGCGAATTCAGAGCCTCTATTCTACTTTCACGTCGCGGCTTCTGCTGCAAATGATCGACCCCCTACGTCACGTCATACAATTTAAAGCAGATATCCACGCGTGATGAATAACGAGTATCGAAAATTGAATTTTGCTCGTTAGATTCGATCCATCATTACTTATCGCGATTGATCACGCTCTTCCTCGCGACACGGGCTTCTCTTACGGGATACTTTACTCTTCATGAATTTTTAGATTCTGAGAATTAATTTCCGTTTGTGCAGGGGAGAAGTATAATAATCTCGTTTCTCTCTAAATTTGCTCTCTAAACTTGAATCAGTGAAATTTAACTGATTACCAGTCAAATTCCACTGATTTTCAGTGACTCTTTTCTCACGATTTTAATTAGTGAAAAATCTACTGGAAATCAGTGAAAAGTCAATGAAATTTTTAGTAGTTTAGTGAAGATGACTGAAAATTTCAGTGACTTTTGACTGATTCTCTGTGAATTTTAACTGATTAAAATTGTGAGAAAAGAGTCACTGAAAATCAGTGGAATTTGACTGATTCAATTTTAGAGAGTGAATTAGTAGGAATTTTACTATTGCAATTAGTAACGACGGTTTTGACTGTTAAATTAGTAATTTTTTGACATTCTACTAAATGAAATGGTAAGATTTTGTGTTACTAAATGAATTAGTAAGGATTTTCTACTAATCTGTTTTGTAGTACCAACTTACTAATTCAATGAGTAGAAATCAATTGGAAACTTATCCAAATTATTAATTTTTTAAATACTGCCTGGTGGTTCTTGAATTTTAAAAGTTTAATGTTTTCTCAATTTATATACGTATATACTCTCTAAACTTGAATCAGTGAAATTTAACTGATTACCAGTCAAATTCCACTGATTTTCAGTGACTCTTTTCTCACGATTTTAATTAGTGAATAATTAAATTATTAGTGTAAATCAGTGAAAAGTCACTGAAATTTTTAGTAGTTTAGTGACGATTATTGAAAATTTCAATGACTTTTGACTGATTCTCTGTGAATTTTCACTGATTAAAATTGTGAGAAAAGAGTCACTGAAAATCAGTGAAATTTGACTGATTCAATTTTAGAGAGTGAATTAGTAGAAATTTTACTAATGCAATTAGTAACGACGGTTTTGACTGTTAAATTAGTATATTTGTGACATTCTACTAAATGAAATGGTAAGATTTATGTTACTAAATGAATTAGTAAGGATTTTCTACTAATCTGTTTAGTAGTACCATCTTACTAATTCAATCAGTAGAAATCAATTGGAAACTTATCTACTCTCTAAAACTGAATCAGTGAAATTCCGCTGATTTTCAGTGCCTCTTTTCTCAAGATTTTAATCAGTGCAAATTCACAGAGAATCAGTCAAAAGTCACTGAAATTTTCAGCCATCTTCACTAAACTACTAAAAATTTCAGTGACTTTTCACTGATTAAAATCGTGAGAAAAAAGTCACTGCAAATCAGTGGAATTTGACTGGTAATCAGTTAAATTTCACTGATTCAAGTTTAGAGAGTAAATTGTTAATTTTTTAAATACTGTCTGGTGGTTCTTGAATTTTAAAAGTTTAATGTTTTCTCAATTTATATATATATTCTGAGTTCATATTATTATATTGATAATAATAAAATATGAACAATACGCAATATTCAAAAGTGCAAACCGGTATATAATATTCGGACATTAGAAGTGAAATTTAGTGTTCCGTTGACTCAAGATAACTTTAAATTTACCATTTAAAATAGTAACTAAGAATAAATTTACCAATTCAGTTAGTAGTACCATTACTAATTCATTTAGTACGTTATATTTACATATTGAATTGGTAGATTTTTATTAATTAGTAGTAAACGAATCGACGCTATATGAATTAGTAGAAAACTACTACCAAATAGTAGTTTTCTACTCTCCAAACTTGAATCAGTGAAATTTAACTGATTACCAGTCAAATTCCACTGATTTTCAGTGACTCTTTTCTCACGATTTTAATTAGTGAATAATCTACTGTAAATCAGTGAAGAGTCACTGACATTTTTAGTAGTTTAGTGATGATTACTGAAAATTTCAGTGACTTTTGACTGATTCTCAGTGAAATTTCACTGATTAAAATCGTGAGAAAGGAGTCACTGAAAATCAGTGGAATTTGACTGAATCAATTTTAGAGAGTACTAATTCAAATTTAGAGAGATTGGAAGTAATGAGATATCCTCAACTCTTTTTTAGAAGACCGGATTATAGATTATTTAAAGAATTTTAATTGTGCGTTTGCTGATTTGATTATAATCAAATCAAATAGAAAGTTGACTTGAATAGTTCCGAAAGAGGTTTTCAGAGGAGATATGCCGTTAGATTTAGGAACTTTTTGTTTACGCTACTGCACAGACTGGCCATGGATCCGAAGGTGGATTGAGGATACAGGAGGCAGAGCAGCGGTGTAAATGCAATCAAGAAGGCCTCAATTAGACCGTCACGCCGTACATCCCTCATCTCAGAGTAGCCGGTCCTCAGCCTCCTCCTCGGCCTCCTCTCCAAGTTTCTTCTTCTTAGTGTTTTAGTACTTTGCCTCCTCTTCCCACATTTACTGATTGTTTAATTCTACGACCAGGTGTCGTCAAGAAATTATTCTTGTTTTCTCTCTAAATTTGATTCAGTGAAATTTCACTGATTCCCAGTCAAATTCCACTGGAACTCAGTGAAAAGTCACTGTAATTTTCAGTAGTTTAGTGCTCTCTAAATCTGAATTAGTAAAAAGTTACTAATGAAATAGTGCCAAATCGTTTACTAAGACACTTTGGTGAGTATTTTTACTATTAATTAGTTAAAAACTACTAATTCACAGTAAAATAGTACTAATTCATTTAGTAAGACCACTAATTCCAATCAGCGTATATGCGCTGATGAATCAGCGAAATTTCGCTCTCTCTAAATCTGAATTAGTGAAAAGTTGAAAACTTACTAATTGAAATAGTGAAATACAACTAATAATTAGTGAAAATTTTCACTTAAGTAAATTGGTGACCTACTGTTTACTAATTCAGATTTAGAGAACTGATAGAGGGCTGACATTCACTGGTTTATCAGCGAAATTTCACTGATTCATCAGCGCATATACACTGATTGGAATTAGTGGTATACTTATCGCTGATTCAGATTAAGAGAGAACTGAATTAGTACTTTTTTACTATGAATTAGTAGTTTTTAACTAATTGATAGTAAAAATTCTTACTAAAGTGTATTAGCGAACGAATCGGCACTATTTCATCAGTAACTTTTTACTAATTCAGATTTTGAGAGTGACGATTACTGAAAATTTCAGTGACTTTTCACTGATTAATATCGTGAGCAAAGAGTCACTGAAAATCAGTGGAATTTGACTGATTCAATTTTAGAGTTGTCATTTTAGAGACTTTTCGTTGACAACTGAACAATTTTTCGTAACAGAACAGTTTACAATAAATTGTAAATGGAAAAGAATGGAAACAAAACAAAAAAAAAAAGCTAATCTGTTTATGCTCTGAATAATGATTCGAAATGAAGGAATCCCATAATTGCGTTTGAATTTACATGTCGTAATGTTTATCTCTCTAGCGACATATATTTTGCAAAATCACAGCTCATCATCATCAGCTAAGTTTCTCGGCTTGTTTCCCTGGGACTTTGAAGAGAAGTGAAGAAGAGAGCACGAGGATAATCTGTCCACCTGCGCGTGCAACAATCTCACCTGATCTCACCTCATCTCACCTCCCGCTATCTTACGATCTCACCACGACGGGACACCAACTCGTTTGCGCCCAGCTTAGCACGATGACAAGATGTCTGATAAGAGATTGCATCGATCACTCGTAAAACGAGCCTTCCGCGCATGAGACACCTTCGGATTAAAAATCGCTCTTATATAAACCACCCAGCACACTACACGTCTGAGGTCTAAGAAATGGAGACATGCGGGCACTTCTGGTTGTGGATTGAGGAAGGACAGCCTGAATATAAGAAATTCGCAATTCCTTAAGGAGGGTAAAAAGATTTCTAAGAATCGGGAGTTGCAATGACTCTAAATCATTAAATCTGCTTCGAGGAAAATTTCATACACTCAAAAATTGAAAGAGGAAGAATAATATTATTAAGAAGAATGGCTTGGACGTGTTTTGGGTGTGAAAGGAGAACGGAGCCCTTTTTAGGCGACATATCTTTAAGTTTTTGCTTCATGACCCGCATTTCGAGGCACCTTCTGCATTTTTATGTTCATCAGGTCCGGGAATTTAAGAAGCCATTCCGGTAATGCTGTCTTTAATAATAATGCTTTAATAAGTATATTCTTTTAATTATAAAGTACAAATCGGGTAGAAATTGTTTGAAGAGGTCATTTAAAAAAGCTTAATGGTAGATATATCTAAATATTAGTAAAATGAATGATGTCATTGACAATGATTTCCATTATTATTAAAGTGGTATTTGCTTATTCTAGATTTTTATTTTGTCATATTGTACGTCGAAAGAAGAAGTGCGATCATGGTCGTCACGTTATCATGTGTAAAGCATAAAGTGACACCGCAATTCCACTTGGTGAGGCGCAACACGCAATTACCAGGCTGCAATTGCAGCAAATTTCAGGCTACTAATGACGGCAACACTTTCAAGCAAATTGCAAACAAGGTCGTGGGCGACAGAAGCAGCTGTGGGAATTTTCTTGTTCTACTCGTCTAGTCCTAATTTTTGGCTCTAAATTATGAATCAGTGAAGATTTCACTGATTTAATTAGTGATTAAGTATTTCACTGATGAATCAGTGATTTGAGACTTTTCACTGATTAATTCAGTAATTAGTTCACTGATTATCAGTAAGTTCTTACTAATTTAATTAGTGAACCGATATAACCTTTACAAATTTCAATAAATTATACTTATTATTTTTGGAAATCAATTTTGTAGAATTGTATGGGATTTTAGGATATTTCGTGAAATATTAAGGGATTTAAAAAGTTTTGTAAGATTTCTATGAGGTTTTAACGAATTGGAAATATTGTCCTGAAATTTTAAGGAATTTTATGAGATTTGTAATAATTTTAATTGATTTCGAGAGATTTTTCTGGGAATTTTAAGAGATTTTAAAGTTTGTCATGGAATTTCAAAAGGTTTCTAGGAACTTTTAAAGATTTTCACTAATTTTAACATGGATTGAAAAGATTAATGATTTTGAAGGTTTTTATGTAGATTTTTAACAATTTTGGGGAATTGTATAGGCTTTTACGATATTTCGTGAAATATTAAGGGATTTTAAAAGTTTTGTAAGATTTCTATGAGGTTTTAACGAATTGGAAATATTGTCCTGAAATTTTAAGGAATTTTATGAGATTTGTAATAATTTTAATTGATTTCGAGAGATTTTTCTGGGAATTTTAAGAGATTTTAAAGTTTGTCATGGAATTTCAAAAGGTTTCTAGGAACTTTTGGAGATTTTTACTAATTTTAACATGGATTTCAAGAGATTAATAATTTTGAAGGTTTTTGTGTGGATTTTTAACGATTTTTAAGTGATTTTTACGAAATTCAAGAGATTTTTAGGATATTCAAACGATTTTGTATAGAATTGTATGGGATTTTAGGATATTTCGTGAAATTTTATGGGATTTTAAAAGGTTTGTAAGAGTTTTATGAGGTTTTAACGAATTAGAAATATTATCCTGAAATTTTAAGGAATTTTGTGAGATTTGTAATAATTTTAAGTGATTTCGAGAGATTTTTCTGGGAATTTTAAGAGATTTTAAAGTTTGTCATGGAATTGCAAAAGGTTTCTAGGGACTTTTAGAGATTTTCACTAATTTTAACATGGATTTCAAGAGATTAATAATTTTGAAGGTTTTTATGTGGATTTTTAACGATTTTTAAGTGATTTTTACGAAATTCAAGAGATTTTTAGGATATTCAAACGATTTTGTATAGAATTGTATGGGATTTTAG
>UCOK01018701.1:0-32147 GCA_900474325.1 Synergus umbraculus | reverse complement strand
TCGTTTAAGTGTGAAGTTGCACCAAATATTCGAAGCCTCCTACAAAAATAAACGCAGGGGAATTATACGATCTGAATTTGTATTCTCACACACTCTCAGCCATGGCACATGGACTGTCGACTATCTAAAGCTTTTTTCTGATAGGTTAATCTTTAATTGCTAATTACTCGTTAATTATGCATTTAATCAAATTTTTTTATTGATCATTTTCGATTCAGTTTTTCACGAGGAATTAGAAAATATAAATATGTTTTTTGAGTACTGGGACACCCTGTATAACTTTTGTTTAAAACATTTTTTTAAGTTTTGCATATTATATGAGATAATCGTAAAAAACCTTGATTTTTTTGGTTTTTTTATTATCTCACTATAAAAATCATACTTGTGCCAATTTTTACTATCATTTTCGTAATCAGCGCATACAAATACACTAATATACAGTTTTTAATAAAAATCTTATGATTGTTCTTCCCGATTTAAAATTTCCTCGTAAATTTTCGAGAAAAAAAGAGGCTCGAGAAAATACCGGTAATTTACCCGAAATTTCTCATCCTTAATTTACCGTCTTTAGAACTCTTCCCAACCCTGTCTTCACAACGGTTTGACAGGTTCACAGGTTTGACATTTTCTTGTGCAGATTAATATAGGTTAGGCTGTCAAAATGTCAAGAAAGATCATCTCACTCTGAATAAATCAATTTTTTATCACTTCTTGCGTTAAGTAAACGCCTTTAGTCAATGCAGTGTTGAAATATGTCTTTTCTATTCAGATGGAAGTGAAAAATGAAAATGGAATCGTTCAAGGCGTTAATTTCGTCTTTTTTATTCTTGCTTTACTTTATCGGCATTTGCAAGACTCATTTACTAATAAATGTCAAAAATCAGGTGAGCTCATCTCTATTTTGTCGTATTTTGATCGAAATCTATTCGACCTTTGATCAAATTCAGTTTCCTAATCAGCAAAATTTTCGGAGCACTGAAATTCTAACCTTTATATTAGGATTTACGAATTTTACTTTTTTCCAGTTTTTTCAGCATTTTTAACAGCGTAAGGCCATATATTATCAAATATGAATGTTGAATTTAATTTTGTACGCGTTTTGGAGTCATTAATGTAATTTTTAAGCTTTTAAATTGAAAAACAGTAAAATTTTGACATATATGTCAAAAAATGTCAAATTTTCGTGTAATCAGGGCTGTGTGCAAAAATTTATGTTGGGGGGGGGGGGGAACTTTTTTCCAATAAATTATATATTATCGAATTTGGCTAAAGTTTCAGACATCTAGTCTGACGATTTTTTTCTAGATTTAAGGGTTTTGGAGCCAAGTTCTAATTTAAAAATTTGATTTCTTCATTCTACTCAACAAATATTAAATTTTGACTTTTTTCCTTCTGTATAATTAATCAATTTTTACCTAGAATTATGCGTACAGAGCGAGAAAATATCTAATTCAAATATTTTTTAACTAAAATGAAAATATTCAGTTTTCAAGTTAGAGATTTAATTCTTCGTTTTATGCAAAAAGTATGGAGACTAAATATTTTTTTTCTCTGTATGCAGTCTTATATTTGAAAATAGATTAGCGCTACAGAGCGAAAAAATATTTATCTATAATTTTCGTTGAGTAAAATGGAGAATGGAATTTTAAGCTCAACACTTGGGTCTAACGCCCTTAATGAAATAAAAATATCAATAATACAAATTTTTCATAGTTTCTAAAATATAAAATTTCTATTTATTTACTAGCAGAAATTTATCCTGCCTTGCTCGGGATTTTAAGAGATTTCATAAGATTTGAAAAATTATAAAAGGATTTTAAGAAATTTTCAGAGAAGCTATAAGAGATTTTGATCGATTTTGGTAATTCTAAGGGATTTTTAAAAGAGTTGAAAATAGTTATCAAAAGGATTTTTCGGAGATTTCACAAGATTTATAGAAATTTAAAAAGAATTTGAAGATTTTTTAAAAAATTTTAAGGGGTTTTCAAGATATTTTGTAATTATTGTTAAAAGATAGCTTTTCCTAAAATTTTAAGAGATTTTTTAAAGATATTTTAAAAATGTTTTTGAACATTTTAAATTAAATTTTCTTTTAAAGTTTTAATCTTATATTTTAAACCATGTTTAAAAACGTATTTTAAATAAGTAGATAATTTGGGTAAATTCCTTGAAGTATTCTTGATTCTTTTTAAATCCTTAAAATACTGTAAATCCTGCAGAATCCCTACTAAATACTCAAAGTCATTTAAAATATCTTGAAATCGTTAAAAATATTTTAAAATCCCTTGAAATTTACCCAAATTCTCTGTACTTCCTTAAAATAATTTTAAATGCCTTGAAATCTATTGAAAATATTTTGAATTCTTTTGAAATTCATTAAAATTCTCTATAAACCCTTGAAATTTCTTGAAATCTAGTGAAATCGATAAAAATGTCTGAAAAATCCTTTTGATAACTCTTATAAACTATTTTAAAAATTCATAAAAGTCTCAGAAATCAAATAAAATCTCTTAGAATTTTTTGACAATTTTTTTAATTCTTCAATACTTTTAAAAACCCTTGAAATCTTTTAAAATCCCGAGCAATGCCATGCAAATTTCTGCTAGTAAATAAAAATAAAATTCTTCTTTTAATTAAAATTAAAAAAAATTTTAAATTATTATTTAAATAATTTTTTCGAAAATTATCTAATGTCGGGAATTTTATATTGTGGGTAATTTTATAAAGTCGGCAATTTTATTTTTCGGTAATTATTTATTAGTTTCCTTGATTGTTTTATACAAATTAAGAATTTATTATTTTCCAGGGAGGAGACATTCTTTTAGAAACTATTTCATCCAATGTAACTGAAGACACGATAACTTTGGAATTCCAAAGATCAGATGGAACTTTGGTGACGCAGTTAATTGATTTCAGAAATGTAGGTATTTTAAGCAAATGCTGATTTTATTTTCAGCAAATGTTGGTTCAAGTTCTGGACTTAAAATTCTAATTCCTCATTTTATTCTAGAAGTATTAGAATTAGATACAAAATTGCTCTACAGATATATTTATTTTCGTAATAAAAGTATGGCTAATTGGCTACAGAGCGCAAAATTGTATAATTTTATTATTTATTAAGTAAAATGAAGAGTTCGAAATCTATCCTTAATAAATAATACTTAATAAGTAATAAAATTATATATGTTTTCGCTCTGAAGCCATAATTCTACTTAAGAAAATACTAACGCTCTAGAATTAAAAAAATATTTAATCATATTATTTCTTAAGTAATAAAAAAGTAATAAAGTAATAAAAAAAAGAAATAAAAAAAGATAAGAAATAAAATTCTTTTTCAACTTTTCAAACAGGAAGTGCAGGTGATAAAAGCTCTGGTATTAGGTGAAGAAGAGCGAGGACAGAATCAGTTTCAAGTGATGTGTTTTGTAAATCACTTTTATAAGTCAGATTTTATTTCCTCTGACGCGATGTCGAAGCTGAGACAAAAAAATCCTGGCACGATTCGAGTGGCAGAGGAAGACAAGGGGCATTCCAATTACACTATGGATTTGTTTCTCGATGTATCACAATCCAAAGTCATATCGAAGCACGTGGGTGTGCTTTGTGCCGATGCTCAAGACTCAACTTATACTCGCAATCAAAATCTCAAGCAATGGATTCAACGACCTGGTGACGATATTATTTATTAAAATTATACGAAAATATGAGAAAGTAGGAAGAACAACTGAATGAAGATCCAAATTACATTTTAAGGAATTTTATTTTTATTTTTAAATTTGTTGAATTATCTCAAAATTCCTTTAAATCACTTAAAAATTCTTAAAACCTCTTGAAACTCTAAAATCTTTTAAACGTGTTTATAAATTTTCAAAGATTCCTTAAAATTCCTTAGAATCCTCTGAAAGTCTTTAAAATCATAAAAGCTATAATCTCCACCATTCTTTCATAATAGAATAAATTTTTATATTTTTTTTCAGGATCATCTGAAGTGGCCTTAAATGCCGCAGTCCAAAGTTTTTCCTCCACCCGTCCGGATTCAAACGACACGAAAACCTACCTAATTTCAAAATGTTCAGACACCTCAAATCTTTGGGCGCCTTGCACTTGTTCCCTGGAACTCTGCATCGGTTGGTATCCCTGCGGTCTGAAATTTTGTAAAGGAAAAGGTGAGGGTAAAAAATCAAGCAGCATGTACCGTTGCGGCATAAAAACTTGCAAGAAGTGCTTCATTTTTTCCTACTACTCCAGAATGAAGCAAAATTGTCTCTGGGATGAATGACACCTCAGGACTTCTTAAATCCTCGAATTTTTACCATTTTGTAGTTCTTTTTCAATACTCCAATTTTCGTAATTAGTCATACGAAAAAACTTGTAAATCATGTGAAAAGCCAAGCTTTTGAGGATCGGTTTCAACAATTTTTTAAATTGTGCTCTCTATTTTCCTTAAAATGCGGAATATTAATTCTTTCATATATCTAATTTATTTATCAATTTTTGATTGCGGAGATATTTTATAGAAATCTCCGACTTCCAAGATTATTTTATAAAATTTTGCATTTAGGACCGAGTCCGACATTCCTTACCGCGTTTGCTAAATCATTCCGTTTTTTTTTGTTTTTTTTTTCGTCTTTGCAATTTTCTTTTTAAAATTAAGGTTGTTGAATCGAATTTCTAGCTTCAAAATTCTATTTCTTCATTTTACTTGATAAATATTACCATTTTATACTTTCTCGCTCTGTAGCATTATTCAATTTTTAAATAGAATTTCGCGCACAGAGAGAGAAAGTATTAAATATCTAGCATATCTAATTATAATATTATATTTATTGAGTGAAATGAGGAAATCGAATTTTAAGATAAGAAATTGGTTTCAACACCCTTAAAGAAGGAAAATATTTTTAATCTAAAGCGAATTCGTAAAAAGACTGCAATATTTCTGTCCAGTAAGAAAGGAAATTAATCTGCATTCCCCTAAACTTTTTCCTATAGCGACTCCAGGGTTTAGTAACTACGGTTATGGAATAGAATTAACCAAAAATGCAAACGAGTCAATAAGTGTTATCTAGTTAAGAGTTAAGAATAGTGTTTTTACACAAAAATAGCACACAGGGCAATTATTTCAATTTATTTTTTAAGGGAATTCTTGAAATCTATTGAATTTAGGAAATGCGTAAATATTTAAAAAAATATTATAATTTAAATTCTTTTCGTAACACAAAAAATACTCTTTTTTAAAAAATACTCTAAATCTAATTAACTCGCTCTGTGTGCGAAATAAAGAGAGAATATTAATTTTTGAATGAAGCACTGAATCACGAAAATTAATATTCTTGTTAATTTGTACATAAAAACTAACTGTATATACACCAAAAAAATCAATTTTGTAACCCATTTTAGTAGACATCGATGTATTAATTTTAATTGTACAAAATTTTCATTCTTCTTGGTTGGATAAAATGGGGAGATTTAATTTTGAGGATAGAATTTTGATCAAGATCTCTAATTCTGAAATGATAAATGTATATACGTAATGAGAATTAATTCAACATTTTTTAATTTTTTTTTCATTTCTATTATCTTCTTATCAGGAAGAAAGAACTTTTTCCAGGGAAAATTAAAGGAACAAGAGCGTACTAAAAATGAGAGGTAACCTCTCGTCTTTATTGTCGCTGCAATTTCGTATTGTAACTTTAAAATATGATTTACGCTTTACATACGATGATGTAACTTATATACACATATTTTTTATAAGTATTTAATAAAAATAACGTACGCGAGACGCAATCGTCTTGTCTTTCGTGAACGCACCCAGTCTTAAAAAAAAGAGAGAGATTCCAAAAAGGAGTCGAAATTGCTTAATTTCTGCAATTTCTCTTACAATCTTTTCGTTCTCTAATTTTCTATCTAGAAAAAGCAAAATTTAGTTTCATAATTTTATTTTTATTCGTGTATCACTTTTCTATAAATATTAAGTACGATAAAAAAAAGATCTTCGTTTAGAGGCTCGTTGCTCGAATTCGAAGAGCATAATGTGCAGGTCAGTCCATCGATCGAGATCATTTTTATTATCAACTACATGCCTGCTGGATGGACCTAAACGTGTAACTCTAAAGTGTAGGAGTAGTTAAAGAAAAATTAAGGCGATAGTGCTGCACTTAACCTGCTATGAGTCTCTATTTGTACACTAATTAAACAATGCTCAATTTTAAAACTTAAAAGAACCAATAAAAATTTGCAAACTTGAATAACATCGACTGCTGGCAATGAAGGACAAAATTACCGACTGCTGATAAAGTAGTCTTACCGACTGCCAATAATGTAGACTTATCGACATTCGGTAAGGCAGAATAAATAATTTGAGTGCAATTCTATAACTTAAATGAACCAATACGAGTGTGTCAATTTAAATAGTATCGACTATCGATAAAGCAGGACAAAACTGCCAACTGTAGATAAGGAAGACTTATCAGCATTTGGCAAAGTAGAATAACATATATTGTCGGTCAGGAAGGACAAAATTACTGATTGTGGATAAAGAAGACTTGCCGATATTCGGTAAAACAAAGAGCGAAAAACAATAAAAATTGTAAAAATTCGTTATGTGGACTGCCGATAAAAAAGGATAAACTTACCGATTATTGATAAAATAGTTTTATCAAAACTTATTAAAACAATAGAAAATACTGATTTTTGAATAAGTAATTAGTCCGTGAAGAGGCAACTCTGGTTTACCGCTTACCGGTAAAGGAACTTCCTGCAATATCATATATCGGTAAGTACACTTTTCGTTGTATCGCCAGTCGATAAACACGAGCTCAGGCTTATCCACTGGCAAATATAATCTCTCTCCGACATACCGTCGGTTACGCAGTATTGGTTTTATCGGCAGTCGGTTAAGAAAATCCCTCAATTATTGCCGGCAAATCACAAACGCGTGATTTATGTAACTATTTTACTGTAATTGCATCTCCCTCCCGGGAAAAGATCCCCTATTTCGTGACAAAGTTTATCAACAAACAACGTCTCGAAAATTTACGGTTTTCTTTTTTCTTTTCTGAGAAAAATATAGACAAAAATACCCTAACTACTGTAACAAGTTTTTCGAACATCTGCAAGAATCACGCTAAAATCATCATCGGCTTTTGGAACGTGTTCTATATTTGGAGGTTGTTGTTGCTGATGCTGTTGTTGTTGTTGCTGTTGCTGCTGTTGTTGCTGATGATGTTGATGTTCCTGATATTTCGAGGTGTCCAAGGCCTGATGATATTGTTGCTCCATATGATTTATTCCAACACTGGAACACTGACTCTCCTTATTTTGCTCGTCTATAATACACTGAGAGTTCGATAGGTCAAGTTGTGTTTGCTGTGGGGAATAATAACGCAAATCACTTGCGTAGTTGTGATTGCTGTCGAGAAGATTTTGAGAAGAAAGACTTGAGTGGCCGACTGATGAGGGGTGGGAGTATTTGAAATATTTTTCTAATTGGAGTGCCTGCTCTTGTTCTTCGTCGTGAAGACTTGTCTCCATGTGAGACATTTGTTGTTGTTGTTGTTGTTGCTGCTGCTGTTGCTGTTGTTGTTGAGCTGATGCGCTCTCTTGGTATTCTTGGTGGTGTTGGAGTTGATATCTGTGCGAAACTCCTGGTGAAAAAAAATTAATTAATTACCGACTGATGATAAAGTAGACTTACCGACAATCGGTAAAACAGAATAAATAATTGAAACTCGGCTAGAAAACTTATATAAATAAATACAAAAGAATACATTTGAGTGATATCGGTTGTCGGTAAAGAAGGACAAGTTACCGACTGTAGGTAAAGTAGACTTACCAACAGTCGATAAAACAGAAAATTGAATTTCGAGTTCAATTTTAAAATTGATGAAAATGCATTACCTGAACAACCTTCGCTGACTCGAAGTCCCAAATTCTGTTGTCTATTGCACTGAACCGTGTTGTATCCACTCTCAACTCCCGATTGCATGGAATAGCTTGATTTTGAAGACGGTGCCGTGTTGTAATGAAGAGATTGGTCGTGAGGAGAAGCAACTGGCGGATAAAATGTCCCAGTCACCGAACCTACGTTTTCGAATCCAGATCGCAATTTGTTACACGAGACCATCATTCCGTTTGCTATTCCTACAGCCGCTATACTCGAGCTCTGTCTCTCGAAATTCAGATAACTCACCTGTTAATAAATATTTCGGATTTAATAAAGAAATTTTTTAGTAAATGAAAAGAATTCATGATGAATTTCAAAGAATGTCAAATAATTTAAGACAAATTCTAAAAAAATTCTAAACATTTGTAAAATCCATTAATTTTAAGAAATTTACACTGTATTCAAAAGAATTTCACGGAACTCCAAGGAATTTCAGGCAGATTCGTGACAAGTATATGTGAATTCCAAAGAATTCGATGTCAATGTTTAAAAATTTATAGGGAATTCCAAAGGATTTATATTGAATTCCAGTGGGCTCAAAATTCAAGAATGAATTCCAAATACTTCATGTTAAACTCTAAAGAATTCGTAGTAAATTTGGTAAAATACTAAAGAATTCAGAGGGAATTCCAAAGAATTCAAAGTGAATTTCACAGAATTCAAGGTGAATTACAGAGAATTTAAAGTGAATTCCAAGCAATTCAAAGAGAATTCCAAATTCAATTTGAATTCGAGAAAACTTACAATGAAATTCTAACAATTCAAGGTGAATTCGTGGCGAATTAAATTACCATAGAATCGAATGAGAATTCCGAAGAATTCTAATGCGCTGAGAATTCAAAAGAATTTATGTTAAACACTAAAGAATTTATAGTAAATTTGGTAAAATTTTAAGGCATTCAAAATGAATTTCCATGAATTCCAAGGGAATTCAATGAAATGAAATGTGAATTCCGAAGAATTCATATTCAAAACAAAGGAATTCTAAGCGAATTCCTGAGAATTGGAAAAATTTCAAAGAATTCAAAGGGAATTCGAAAAAATTCAATGTGAATTCCATAAAACTTCATTATGATATCCAAAGAATTTTTATTGAATTCCAAAGTACTTATAACCAATTCCAAAGAGTTTATATTCAACTTAAAAGAACTGATCATGAATTTTAAAGAATTTCAAGGAATTTCAAGTGAATTCCGATTACTTCAATGTGATTTCCAAAAAACTGATTACTAAAATTATTTAAGAGTGGTATCACACTCTTTAAACCCTAGGGAATAGAAATAAAGTTGTACTTCCTAGAGGGTAAAAAGAATTATAAAAAAATATTTTCAATGTACCTTCTTGTAAGTTAAGGTATCTGTGTATCCTCCAGTACCAGGACAAGATGATATACCCACACTATGAGGGGGATGCATTTGATTCTCATTCATAAAAGAGTAACGTTTTGTTTGTTCGGAAATATCACTATGTTGTTTTGATGTCCCTTCCATAACGTCTCGGTCCTGGTCTTGATTTTGGTTCGAAGGCATATGTCCATCTGCTAATTTTTAAAAAAATTATTAATCAATAAATAAAATTTTTTCATTAGTAATTCCTTATAGTTTAATTTTTTACTAATTATTTAATTAATTAATTTACCATCTGGTTCAGGACTAGCAACAGGTGTGATGTCTGGTGTGTGAATAATTGGAGTATAGGGACTACCATAAATAGAATTGGTTTCCGATTTATATTCTTGGATGCTCTGTTGTTGCTGTTGCGGATGATAGAGGGAAGATATTGGGGAGTGTCCTCCCCAAGCCATTTGTGACATTCCTTGATAACTTTCCATTTTCGACCTTGAACAATGCAGAAAAGATCAATTTAGATTTCATGGAATTGAGAAATAGGCATTTATGTATACCGACTGCTGGTTAGGAATATTTCTGCCTTAACAGCTGTCGGTAAAGAAGAACCTTTCGATTTTATTACTGTGGTAAAGAAAATATTATGTTTTAATTACAATCGATGTAGAAAAATTCTAATGTCGGTAAAGAAAAATACTCTCTTGATAATACTGTCGGTAAATTATCTCTATTGCACCTACCGCCCGTAAAGAGGACTAAATTTCAAACAAATCTGTTAACTTATTATAGCGACGTATACTGACTGCAGATTAAGAAGAAACATACTTTTAACGCTGTCGGTACAGAAGATAGTTTTTAGAAAACAGGGGTTTGGAAAATTTATAAATAGCAAAAGCGAATAAATGAAAAGATGTCCATGGATTTCGCCAGTAAAAAGGGAACTAGATTCGATTTACTTTTGGCACTTCTTTATACCCTTACGTATTATTCATTCTATGAGGAGGAAATTACATAGCTATACCGACAGCACATTGCAGAAAAATCTACTTTTACCGACTGCAGATTAAGAAGACATCAACTTCTACGGTCGTCGGTAAAGAATACAGTATTTATAAAAGTGATTTAATTATTGTGATTTAGTAGTATTCTTCCACCGAAATTGATTTTTTAAGCAAATAATAAAATGTTGACCTACTGCCGGTTAAGAAGAACTTCTTTAACCTACTATCGGTAAAGAAGATTACTCGATTCTAACGTTAGTAATAAAAATTACAATGTACCAAAAAAATCGAAAATTTAATCTTATTTTTCAGGCTTAATTTAGAATGTTTTAAATCAATCTCTGGGATAGAAAAAGTTTATAAATAGCAAAAGCGAATAAATAAAAAGATGACAATGGATTTCGCCAGTAAAAAACTAGATGCGAGTTACTTTTGGCAGTTCTTTATAGTCTCATGTATTATTCATTCTGTGAGGAGGACTTTGGGGACGAACTTACATGGAATGATGGATAGCGGCAGAGTTAGGGTTCACCCTATTTCCTGGGGCGTTTGTCGCCGAGGGAGGCGAAGAGGGGGCTCCGGGGGCCCTTTTTGCGTGTTTCCTTCGACGCGGTCTGTACTTGTAGTTCGGGTGCTCCTGCATGTGAATCACCCTCAGCCTCTCAGCCTCCTCCACATAGGGCCTCCTGTCTTGTGGCGTCAAGCCTCGCCACTTCTTACCTGCAAGCAAAAATAAGTAAAATTATTAAAAATTTCTTTTTTTAATATTTTTAAACTAAACATTTTTTTCAGGCCCAAGTTCTAATCTAAAAATTTCAAATCTTTATTTTACTTAATAATTACTACAATTAGGCATTTCTAGTCGCAAAATTTGTTTTCCTCATTTTAAGGGAAAAATATTATAATCACGTATTTTTTCGCTCTGTAGAGCGAATCATTTTTTGATTATAAATATGCGTACAGAGCGAAAAAATATATTGTTTTAATATTTTTGATGTAAAGTGAAACGACATTTTTTGGAAAAATTTTCAACTCGCTTTAAACAAAAAGTATTAAGAATAAAAAAGAATTCACTCTGTATGCATATTTATAATAAAAAAATGAGTCGCTCTACAGAGCGAAAAAGTACCTGATTATAATATTTTTCGCTTAAAATGAGGAAATGGAAACTTGTATCCTTATAAATAATTTTACTAATAAATTTTTTGATCTCAAGATTAAATTATGTCGTATTTTTTATCTCTCTTACCATGGAGTGAAATCCAGTTCCAAAGAGTGCAAAATGAAGAAAATAAAAGCATATTAGAAAAGGATAAATTCCGATATTTGCATACATTGTATAAATGTGCAACATATATCAAGCAGAATATGAAGTGTGTAGAGTATAATTATTTTGTTGAGATAAAATACGAGTTTACGCTCTGGTTTGAATACAGCCGTATCTCATGGATCACTTAAGAAAATTAGTGGAGGGCAATTAAGAGTAAGTCTGTGATTAAGATGAATATAAATATCTCGCTATTGCCCCCGGCAAACGAATTTTCCTTTCAAGAAAACAAGTAAGAGTAATTTATGTGAGACCTGTATGAATATAATTTCAAGAAAAAAATCGGAATAATTCTTTCAACACCAGAAAGGCCCAATTTTTCAATAAGATATATATCCCAAAAAAGGACCCAAAATTAAAGCACTTTTTAAAAAAAGTGCCCAAATGTAATTCAAAAATAGGGCCCAAAAGTGTAAAAAAAAATAAGTCCAAATAGTGGGCCTAATCTATACAGTTAAAAAATTGCAAGACTCACAACTATAAGTCCCAAATGAATAAAGCCAAAAATATAATAGAAGAAATGAGTCCCAAATATAGAACACAAAATAAGGTTTAAAATTTACAATAAAATATAAGACTCAAATTATGTAATACAGAATAAGGCCTAAAATATAGGTCCCAAATATAATTCAGTTATACAATTTAACACCCAAAAAACTCGCAGATATGTTTTAAAAGTAATTCCCAAAATTGTAAGGCCCAAAACAATAAGTCCGAAGTAGGGCCCAAACCAGGACCAAAAATAAGTCCAAAAATATAATAAAAAATAAATCCCAAATAAAGTCCCAAAATATAAAGTCCAAATTAAGTCCCAAAATATAAAGTCCAAAAATAAGTCCCAAAAATATACTACCAGAAATAAGTCCCAAATGGGACTTATATGGAATACAAAATAAGGGCCAAAATATAGGTCCCGAATATAATGCCCAAATATCCGATTTCCCCAATTTTCATTTCTTCACATTTAAATCAACTCAGGAATTAGGAAGACTCGGTGAAAGTAAGAGGGACATGAAAATGTGGGAGTATAGAGAGGGTGGATATCCAACTCTTTCTTTATCATTTTCTTTTTTTTTTCGAAAGCCCTTTAGGTTAGCATCTCCTTCGTAGTTGAAATACAAAATGAAATATGAAATAATGGTCCGCACTCGCGGCTGGCTGAAGGCACGGGCGCACCCATATCTACGCCCCCATGCTATATGCATCTATCTACCTAGCTATATAGTATATATATACATCTATATAACTATACATATATGAATTTATCAAGGTGTGTATTCTAAAGGTGAGCCAAGTTTTTTCAATGTGTTTGTGTATCCAGATGTGTGTATTCGTATATGTGTGGTATGAATCCGCCTCGGTTTATCCTTTTTTCCGGTCTCAGGTCTTGAAACGTCTTACATGCATAAATACACGCTGTACCTTACCGTTTAACGATATTGCACGGGTCTACCGCATGAAACTGAAGAAAGATGTATTTCTATACTTTTTCATTTTTATTATAGTTTCTGTAATTTTCCTTCTCGCAAGGGTAAAAAAATATGAGATTAAAAAATGAGTCCCAAAAATGAGTCCCAAAATGAGGCCTAAAATGAGGCCCAAAAACATTAGGCCCAATATAGGACCCAAACAATTAATCTCCAAAAATGTGGGACCAAAAATAAGTAACACAAGTGTTACTTATTTTTGAAAATAAAATATAATATCCAAAATCATAAGACCCAAAAGTATAAAATCCAAAAAGTTAGCCTCATTATGAGATACAAAGTATAAGTCCCAAAAACCTAAAACACAAAAATAGTCCCAAAAAATAAATCCCAAATTATAAGGACCCATACAAGTGACAAAAGTATGAGTCCCAAAAATGTAAGTCTAAAATTCTTAGGTAAAAAACTAAAGGGCTTAATACAAGGTAAACAAAGTGAAAAGAAAACTCCTTCATAAGTCCCAAAAAATATAAATAGTAAAAATACAATGTAAAAAGACTGTAAGTTCAGAAGATGTAAGACCCTAAAACATAAGTCCAAAAATGTTCAAGATATAAATCACAAAATTATAAATCCGGAAATAAGACCCAAAGCATACGTTCCAAAACATAAAACCCAAATTATAACGAAAAAAAGGCCCAAAGTTAATGTCCCAAATTAAGTGTAAAAAATGTAAAAAGAGAACTATAGTTTCCAAAGTCCTAAAGTCACAAGAATAAAGAAAAGTCACAAAAATAAAAAATCTAAAATCAATTTCATTGACCAAAGCATAAGTTCCAAAACATAAAACTCAAATTATTTTTTTAGTAAGACCTAAAAAGTCACAAGATAAAGAACACACATTATTTAACGTCAAAATTATAAGGCCCAAATATCCGATCCAAAAATAGTATTCCTAAAACGACAACAGATAAAACCATGTCTACAAATACCCAAGAAATAAATCACTACACCATGAGGCCCAAAATAAAACCCAAAATAAAAAATGTAAGGCCCAAAAAATTTAGAAAAATGGAAAAAAATGAAAATCTTTCTCTTTGTCATTTTTAGATTGTCAATCCTTTTGATATCTCGCCTGCGTCCCTGTCTCTTATCCTTCTCTCTGGTATCTTCGCACCACAGAGCCGACGGACTTTTGGGCCAACAATAAGTGGATTTAAATTTAATATTCTTGGGCGCGCGGTCTCCCGCGGTGATTCATCATCACACCCGCGCACTTTAGGAACGAGCGACCCACAGTATACACATTACACATGTGTACGCGATGTCCTCGTGAAGTATTCTAATGGCTCTGTGTCCCTTACTTCATTTTACCCCCGGGAAGGTCTCGACAACTTCATTAATTTCGTCCTTTCTCACCGAGATCATATCTTCTTTATCCTTCACATCATAATTACAAGACAGTTTAATTTTACAATCACTTCTTCAGAACCGTCTGTATTCGGGATAATGCGAATGAATCGGAGTTAATCCATACAAAATTTTTAATTCTGAATCAATACCAAAAAGGCACAAAATAAGTCACAAAAGATCTAAAATTGGACCAAAAGTAAGGCCCAAAAGTATTCAAAAAAAGTCCAAAAAATTTAATACACAAAACCATAAGTTATAAAAATATAGGGCTCAAAATAGGACCAAAAAAGTGGGCTTAAGTACAGAACACAAAAAAGCCAAAATATGGGGCTAAAATATATGATCAAAAAATAAGATCTAAAGGCAAGGCCCAAAATCAACATATAAAATAAGGCCCAAAAATTAAGCCCCAATTATTAGTTACCAAGATCCGTAAGACGAAAATAATACAAATATAAGGCTCTAATTATAAGAACCGAAAATAAGACACGAAAATCAAAGAATCGAAAAAATAAAAAAAATTATAAAACTCAAAACCATAAGTCCCAAATATAGATCACAAATTAAGGCTTAAAATGTACAATAAAAAGTAAAGCTTAAATTATATAAAACAGAATAAGGCCCAAAATATAGGTCCCAAATATAATGTCCATATTTAGGGCCCAAAAACTCGCAGTGATTTTTAAAAGTAAGTCCCAAAATTGTAAGGTCGAAACCATAAATCCTAAGTAGGACCCAAACCAGGACCAAAAGTAAATCCCAAAATATAAGAGAAAAAAAATAAGTCCCAAATAAAGCCTCAAAATATAAAGTCAAAAATTAGTTTCAAACTATAAGGTCCAAAAATAACTCCCAAAAGTATAAGACCCGAAATAAGTCCCAAATTTATATGGCCAAATATAGAATAAAACATAAGTCTTAAAATATATAAGAAAAAGTGAGGCACAAAATATATAATAGAAAATAAGGCCCAAATGTCCGATTTTCCCAATTTCCATTACGGAGTTAATCCGTGCAAAATTTTTCAATCCGGAAAACCGAATGGATCCAAGTTAATCAGATCTATCCGAATCAATCCGAATTATTCATCGACAGATGGCACCACTGTCGTTGCTATCGGTAATTTTTAGTTTACTCTTTTACTAACAGTCGATAAGGTAGATCACTGAATTAAATTGGTGGGGAATTTAAATGTTAGCTCTTCTATAATTTATTTATCGGTACTTATTATATCTATATTTATTTATTATTAAAATAATGATTAATTCAATTAATATTTATTGACATACATGAAAGAAATTTAGTTTAACAAATTTTTATTTGTTTTAATAAAACCATATAGAACTGGAAGAAATAGAATTGCAATGGAAGAAGTGCCGGTAAGGTAGGGATCGGATAAGTGATACATGGCTTTAAAAAGTCGAAAAAAAAATAATAAAATAAAATTAATGATAAAAATTTGATTAAACGAAGAGGAAGATAAATTGAAGGGTGTCAGTTCTGTATTAATTGCTATCATCGATGGACGTAATAATTAATTACGATAGTTGGATTGTTCCGTATAAATGCAGAAAAAAATGGCTAAGCTTCGAGTCATTGAGATCATTGAAAGAAAATAAGGAAGCAGTGGCCCACAGGCGATTGTGCGCAACAATGACCACCTTTGTTGTCGATCCTTACTTTCTGTAAATCATCATTTCTGTCCGGAGGGGCTCTGCATACCGGAAAATTATTGGATACACCTGCCAGCTTTAACACTGGCTCATAAATTAGGGCTGATTTCTTCATTCTCAGCCTGAGACACAGGTGAAGAAATCATTTATGCAGAAAAAAAACATAATTTATTTCAATTATTACTGTTTTGAAAAAAATACCCTGACGATAGTTTTGGCCAAACGATTTTCTATCCGTTCTAATCCGTTTTATCACGAAGACTGTATCCGAGCCAATCAATTTCATTTCGAGGAAATCTGTGGAAAATGGGGAATCCTATTTAAGTGAATCCGAATCAATTCGACGGAACAATAAAGATTTATATTCGAATTAATCTAACCCTGACCGAATTAATCCGAATTAATCAGGCACTATCCGAATTATTTCGTCCTTATTCGAATGAGGCCGACCCTATCCGAACCAAGGTAGCCCCATCCGAATTAATCCAATTCTACCCGAATTAATCCGATTCTATCCGAATTAATACGAATATATCCGAATTAATCCGATTCTTCCCGATTTAATCGGCATCTATTTCAATTAATCCGGGGCTAATTCGAAAAATTTTTAAAACCAAATTAATTCGAATTAATCCTTGTTTTGAGTTAAAAATGAATAGGAATTTGTCAAGGTCGGGATTTCAGTTTTGTCTTCGGATTGGTTCGGATAAGAATTTTTGTATAGAATTTGAATTGGGTCGGATTGATTTGAATTGGATTTTCGGTTTTGTCTTTCGATTGATTTGAATAGATTCCAATTAATTCGGATAGAGTCGGATTAATTCGGATAGGGTCGGATTAATTCGGATATAAATCTTTATTTTCCCTTCGAATTGACTCGAATTCACTTAAATAAATTCCGCATTTTTCACGGATTCCCTCGGAATGAAACTGATTGAGTCGGATACACATTTCGTAATGAAACGAATTAGAACCGATAGAAAATTTTTGTACTGAAATTTTTAAAAATCTGATTTCAGAAAAAAGAGGAGACGATCCTTTCAGGAGTTTCAGGGAAATGTCATTGCAATTCGAAGATACGCGGATAGATCGCCGATAGACCTTTTCTCTTCGTTCCGACTTATTCTCCTCTTCTTCTTATTTTTATTTATCTGCCTTTTCGTCTTTTTCTTCCTTTTATTTTTCTTCTTTCTCCTCGCCCGCATCCTTGCGGTTAATCTTCGTCCAGGACGAGTGGAGTTTGCGAAAATCAATGATCTCGACTTCCAACTTCTCTTTTTCTTATTTCATCTCGTTAACTCAGTTCAGCTTTTGCCCTATATCGAGAATTTCGAGATCAGCATATGCTTAGTATTGCTATCTTCTGCTATTGGGAATTTTAATAGGGTTATTAAGAATGGATACAATGTACCTATTCTTTTGGAAGTAAAAAGATAGAAAGTCTATCTTTTTGAATCTTTTTCAATGTTAAAAATTTAAACAGAAAGGAAAAAATGTATTTATCTATATTTTTTGTTTAATCATCCGAACTCATAAATTTCAATCTAAATGAATCCGGTCAATCAGAGTTAATCCGAATTTTTGAGAATCGTTTAAAAAAACCGCAAGTCCCAAATAAATAAATATGAGACCGAAAGAAAAAGTCCCAAAAACTTAAAATACAAAAATTAATTCCAAGAAATACATCCCAAATAATAAGGACCCAGAAAAGTGACAAAAATATTAGGTAAAAAACTAAAGGGCCCAATACAAGGTAAGCAAAGTGAAAAAATAAAACCCAAAACAGTAAAAACACAATGCAAAAAAACTGTAAGTTCAAAAGATTTAAGACACTAAAATAAGGCTCAAAATATCTAAAAAGGTTAAATTAAATTTCAGTTAAAAATATAAGGCCCAAAACAAAAGGGTCAGAAAATTTCAAAATAATATGTCTAAAAATTATGTTTAAAAAGTAAGTCACCAAAATAAAAAATCCAAAATCAATTTCATTAACTCAAAGCATCATTTCCAAAACATAAAACCCAAATTATAACGAAAAAAATAAGGCCCAAACTACAAGATAAAGAGCACAAACTACAAGGCCCACAAATATATGGGAAAAAATAACTCCAAAAAATAAGTCCCAAAAAAATTATTATTGTATTTTCGATAAAAATGAGGATCATAAACAGTAATCCATATATAAGGCCAAATTATAAGGCTCAAAAATCTGGTTCCAAAATAGAATAGACCGGATTAATTTGGATTGAAAATTAGGATTTACCGGATTCCTTTCTGTTTCAACCTTGAATATCGAAGAGATTCGAAGCAAGTTTTCAATCGGAATAAATCCGAACTTGCAATCCGATTTAATCCGAATTTTCCAGAATCAGTCGGGTTGATTCGAATACACCGGATTCCTTCGGACTGAAAGTTAGGATTGATCGGATTCCTTTCTGTTTCAACCCTGAATATCGGATAGATTCGGATTGACCGAAATTATTAGAATTAAAAGTTCGGATTAATTCCGAACGAATCCGAATCAATCCGAGCTCCATTCAAAATCAATCTGAACTTGTAATCCAAGGTAATCGGAATGTATCCGATCAATCGGAATAAATAAGAATTTCTCCGCACGTTCAATCCGAATGAATCCGAATTTATCCGAATTTTTTGGAATTATTCGGATTGAAAATTCAGAGTTCGAATAATTAAACAAAAAATAGAGGGATACATTTTTTCCTTTACGTTCCAAACCTGAAGATCGAGTAGATTCGGATTGACCGGAATTATACGAATATAAAGTTCGGATTCATTTCGAGACAATCAAAAAGTTTCTTTCGGATCTAATCCGCAGGAAGTTTTCAATCGGAATAAATCCGAACGTGTAATCCGAATGAATCGGAATGTATCCGATCAGTCGGAATAAATAAGAATTAATCCATACTTTCAATCCGAATGAATTTGAATTTCTTGGTATCATTTGGACAGACCAAATTCATTCAGATTGAAAATTCAGAGTTCGAATGATCAAACCGGAATTATTCGAATTAAAAGATCGGATTAATTCCGAATCAATCCGAATCAATCCGATCTCCATTCAAGATCAGTACGAATTTGTAATTCGAATGAATCGGAATCTATTCGATCAATCGAAATAAATAAGAATTAATCCTTACTTTCAATCCGAATAAATCCGATCAATCCGAATAAATCCGAATTTATCCGAATTTTTTGGAATTATTCGGATAGACCGAATTCATTCGGATTAAAATTTATAAGTTCGAATGATTAAACAAAAAATATAAATTCATACATTTTTCTTTTCTGTTTCAATTCTGAAGATTGAAAAAGATTCAATTGGATAGACTTTCTATCTTTTTACTTCCAGCATCCAGTAACTTTAACAAAACCTTTTTTTTAGTCTATGTTGGCGTAATATATTGATTGTGAGTTTCTGCAGATGGAAAACGCACGTGGGGCTGGAACGTGACATTTCCAGAATCGAGCGAGAAATTTCTGAATTCCTCGAGGGGAACGCGCGGCCTTTTGCCGCCGTGCCGCGGAATCTTTCTTCGTTTCTTTCAACTTAGCTGGCAGGCATCTCTTTTGCTCGCGAGCCTCTTTCGCAATGAACCCGATAAACAAATAACTCTGCCGATCGAACGCACTCCTTTCTTCGCCGCTCGCGAGATGCCACGATCATCGGGGAACGTAAACAGTTGCGTTACTCAGAGAGAAAGGCTTCGCTCGATCCTAGATCGATTTGATAGGGAGAAAAAAAATGTTTATTTGATGTATTGATGTTTTATTTAGACAAATGTATCTAATGCTAATAGGGAAACGATGTGAATTTCCTCTTTTAAAATACAATTTTTCGTTTGAGTAAATTGGTGAATGAATTTTTACTTATTATTTATATTTATAGGATGGAAAAAATTATCATTTGATGTTGAAATTTATTTTAATTTATTTTAAATTAATTAAAACAATTCTTTGAAATTACGTAAAATCGATTTAAATTCCTTAAAATCAAATATTTCTTTAAATTCCACGAAATGTTTTAAAAATCATAAAAAAAAAAATTTTTAAGACCCTTAAAATTTATCAAACTTATTTAAAATATTTTAAAATAATTAATTGACCAAAGAGAGAAAGAATTTTTTAAAGAAACGTTTCTAATTCATTATCAATTGAAGGAAAATGTGAGTAACTTTTAAATTGTTTTACCACGTTTTAATGGGCGCGAACAATATAGAGGGAGGTATTAGTTGCGTGTAAATTATAAATCTGAATGATTTACGGCACTTCCCTTGCAACGTTGGTCGCTTTTAATCAATCCAGAGACCCGCTTTGCCAGCGACGTAAACGCATAATTAACTCTTTGAGGACTTTCTTTTCGGTACTCGCGAGCTTAAGTCGTACGTAAATCAACCTCGTTCCATTTTTTTCACATCGCTTCGACACCCCTGCATTAAAACATTTACTGCAGCATTAATTATTTATTCTATACAACATAATCGTTCAATATATCAATTCCTTCATTCTATCTATTTAGCAAAATACTTTCAGGTGCTTTCTAAGTTCTAATACAACATTTTCATTCACTTTTTTTAGATATACTTTAAACAGAATCTATAATCTGTCTCACAAAAAAAATTATTATTATTATTATTATTATTATTGTTATTATTATCTCTCTATGTTATAAAAAGATTTCACCTCCGCCACTGAGTCAAGTATACAGCCCACGTGACATTCTTGACCCCCAGGTAAAATACGCCTTTCTTGTCCCACGCGTGACATACGCCCTTTTTGACTCTTATTTGAGAGTCAAAAATCCTCATGTGATATAAGTCCTCATAAAACTCCACGTGAAATACGAACTCATTTACCTCCATGTGACATACGCCTTTTTTGTCTACAATTTACCATACACCCTTTTTGGTTTTCATGGAATATACGCCCTTTTTACTTCCATGCCATATATAACCTTACGTGAACCTCCTCCAACATGTGACATACGCCCTTCATGATTCGAATGATACATACGCCCTTCTTGACCCCTCACGTTACATACGCCCTTCTTGCCTCTACGTGAAATGTGCCCACCTTAACCCCGATGTTATATAAAACCTTCTTGACCCCAACGTGACATACGCCCTTCTTAACCCCATATTACACGTCTTTTTTAACCCACGCAACATACGCCCTTTTTAACCCTATCATTAATCACGCGATCCTCTGGAAACACGAAACATATGCCCTTATTGAACCCCTGGGACATTCTTGATATACGCCCTTCTTAACCCACCGTGAATTACACCTTTCTTGTCCCACGGGTGACATACGCCCTTTTTGACTCTTATTTGAGAGTCAAAAATCCTCATGTGATATAATTCCTCATAAAACTCCACGTGAAATACGAACTCATTTACCTCCATGTGACATACGTCTTTTTTGTCTACAATTTACCATACGCCCTTTTTGGTTTTCATGGAATATACGCCCTTTTTACTTCCATGCGATATATAACCTCACGTGAACCTCCTCCAACATGTGACATACGCCCTTCATGACTCGAATGATACATACGCCCTTCTTGACCCCTCACGTTACATACGCCTTTCTTGCCTCTACGTGAAATGTGTCCACCTTAACCCCATGTTATATAAAACCTTCTTGACCCCAACGTGACATACGCCCTTCTTAACCCCATATTACACGTATTTTTTAACCCCCACGCAACATACGCCCTTTTTAACCCTATCATTAATCACGCGATCCTCTGAAAAAACGAAACATACGCCCTTATTGAACCCCTGGGACATTCTTGACATACGCCCTTCTTAACCCACCGTGAATTACACCTTTCTTGACCCCCATGTATCATACGCCTTTCTTGATTCCCACGTGTCAGACGTCTTTATCACTTGACCCTCCTCGAACACGTGACCTACGGACCCTCCTTGGCCCTTCTTGACATTCGCCCTTCTTAACCCCACGTGAAATACACCTTTCTTGACCCCCAGATGACATACGCCTTTCTTAACCCCACGTAAAATTATCTATTTTTAATACCGCGTGATATACGCCCTTTTTGTCCGCTGCGTGACATATGCCCTTCTTAACCCCATAGTACATACGCCTTTCTTAACCACGTGACATAAGCCCTTATGGACCCCACGTGATGTATGTCCTTATTAACCCCATGCGATATACGCCCTTATTAACCCTTTTATTGAACACGTGACCTTCCTCGAACACAAAACATACGCCCTTATTGACCCCCTATAAAATACGTGACATATTCCCTTATTAACCCCCCCTTCGGTCACGTGACATACCCCATGCCCACATGATCTCCAATCGCGGCGACTTCTTTAGATTACTTGACCCTTTGATCTTCTATGCAAGATTTCGATGAATTCTATGATTTATTATTAGTATTAATTATTATACTAATAGTAAAAACCATAAAATTAATTTTTTTATATTTTGCCAACTTCAGGGAAGGTTTGCCCACTATGTATACCAAATAATATTTTAATAAAAAAAAAGGAGAAACTTCATTTAGGACAAATTTATATTTTTCATTATAAAGCTATAGTAGAAAAATTCTTAAATAACAAAAATTTAGTAAAAAAACACATTGAAATTTAAACAAAGGTATTTTGAGTATATTATTCATTTTTTAAATTGGCATTGTATTAAGTACGAACTTTCTTAATTATAATAATAAAATTAGTAGACAGCGGCCTCGCAATGATAATTTTTTATTTTTAAAACGAATCCTTAAGGAGTGAAAAATATGGGTTTAATTATGACGCGCACATACTTGTCTTATTTTTAAGCGAATGCAATTCTTTTTATGAGACATTATAATTTTCCGCTCTGCCCTTAAGAATCTTAGTATTCCATAGGAGTCGACAATACCAAATCAAGAAAGTTATAAATGGTTACATGAGCGGAATTCGATATTTATGACGAATAGTTTACCATTTATGACTTGACTTTGTTTATCTTGCATATATGAGTTTCCTTCCCGTAATTAATTATTTAATTATTTTATTCTTTTACTAGCCAAAACGTTAGTTTAATAATTTTTATTTTTTTAGTTAATAATTTTGTAATAATAATTCTTTTTTACTTAAAGTTTTTAAAACTGTTTTAAACTCCCTAAATTGCTCGAAATATCTAAAATTCCTAGAAACAATAAATAAAAAATAAATACCATTTTTAAAATTCCACTAAAAAAATCCAAATCTTTAAATTTTGAAAATCTTAAAAATTTCTTAATAATGTCGCATGGGAGTCAAAAAGGACGTATGTCCATGAGAGTAAAAAAGGGCGTATGTCATGTGGGGGTCAATAAGGACGTGTCACATGATATCGGGGTTAAATTGAGGAGAGGGTCAAGAAGGGCGTATGTCAAATGGAGGTAAAGAAGGGAATATGTTACAGATAAGTTCAATAAGGGCGTATGAAACGTGAAGTAAATAAGGGCGTATGTCATATGAGGGTCAATAAGGTCGTATGTCATGGGAGGGTTAATTAAAAAAGTACGTATGTCACTTGATTAAAGGGGGTAATAAGGGTGTATGTTATGTATTCAAGGAGGACCGAAGGGATCAAGAAGGGCGTATGTCACATGGGGGTTAAGAAGTTTAAGTCATGTGGGGTCACGAAGAGCGTATTTAACACGGGATCAAGAAGGGCGTATGTCAGGTATTTGAGGAGTACCAAGTGATCATTGGAGGAATAAATAAGGGCGTATGTCACGCGAGGGTCAAGAAGGGCGTATATAGCAACGGCTCCAGAAGGGCGTATGCAACATGAGGTCAAGAAGGGCGTATGTCAGGTATTTGAGGATTACCACATGATCATTGGAGGGATAAATAAGAGCGTATAAAGAAGGACGTAGTAGCATAGGGTCAAGAAGGGCGTATCTCACGTGGGGGGTCAATAAGATTATATTTCAAATGGGGGTCATAAATGATATTTATCTTATCCTACTAGGAGGTCAATAGGAATGTATTTCAAGTGGGGGTCAATAATTATTTTTATCTTATCAAACTTGGGGGTCAATAGGAATGTATTTCAAGTGGGGGTCAAAAATTATCTTTATCTTATCTATTTTGGGGGTCAATAAGAACGTAGTGCAAGTGAGGGTCAAAAAGGACGTATCTCACATGGGAGTCAAAAGGGACGTATTTAACAAGGGGGTAAATAAGGGCGTATCTCACGTGGGGGTCATTAAGGATGTATTTCATGTGAGGGTCAATAAGGACGAATCTCAAGAGGGGGTCAACGAGGGCGAATATTATGTGAGGGTCAAGAAGGGCGTATATAGCATGGGGTCAATAAGGGCGTATGTAGTATAGGGTCAAGAAGGGCGAATGTCAAGTGAGGATCAAGAAAGGCGTTTGTTATGTGAAGGTCAATAAGGGCGTATGTGTAATATGGTCAAGCAGGGCTTATGTAACATAGGGTCAAGAAGGGCGTATGTTACGTGTTCGAGAAGAGTCACGTGATCATTGTAAATATAAATAAGGGCATATCTCACGTAGGGTCAATAAGGGCTTATGTTACATAGGGGCAAAAAGGGCGTATTTCACGTGTACGAGGAGAGTCTCGTGATCATTGGAGGGATAAATAAGGGCCTATGTTACGTGGGGGTAAAGAAGGGCGTATGTCACATGTTGCAATATTTATATTTAAGTTAATTTCATCTTAAATAAGCTATAAAAACGGTATTTCCTTAAGCAAAGTAGTTATGTCAGAAGAGGCTCCTGACCTCGGCAATGTGAACTTTATTCGAAGGAATCGAATTTCAAGTTGCAATAAAAATGCCTGTAATGGTTGTAATTTAATTTCCAGCTCTGTTCCTTGAGGAAATAGAATAGAGGGCAGGGAAGAGACTTTAACTCGTGGCCCATCGGCATACAGGCTTTGTACTCGTTTCTTCTTCCTTGCTGCAAGGAATCGTAGGAGGACGTCTTCCTATTATACTGCATACGTATTACATACACACTCCTCTCACTTCCATCACGCCCATATTGCCTATAATCCATGCTCACTCGATCATAAATCGAAAGAAAGTTCAATTGATAAAAATTAGATTCCAGAAAAAATCAACAAAAAAATTAACATAAAACGGTTTGATTTTTTTTGAAAAATATAAAATTTTTATTCTAAATGAAATAACATGAGATACAGAGAAAATTATAATAATTATTATTATTGGTTTTAAAAAGAACAGAAATTTTTGCTTGACTATTTTTTGATAGGGAAAAAGTTTTTTTTTTTGTTTTCTTCAATTGATGAAAGTAGTCGCTCCTTCTTATGAAAGAGGCCGATTAGCGGTAAGGATAGTCGATTTTTACCGCGTCTCGTTGTCTGTGTAATTCTAACAATAAGTCGGTCCATCGAGGCACATATTGCCCCGGAGCAAATCGACCACGTGCCCGGTTATAGTGAGATAGAACACTTTGCAGGTATATCTATGTATATATGGGTAATTCCATTACATATTTTCACAGGGGAAATAAAATCGCCTCGAATATTTTGAATATAAAAATTATTCTTTTTTTTTACATCAGAAAATAGGGGGTCTTCATCGACCTGCGTCCTAGGCACGCCAGACCCCATTTCATATTATTTTATTAATTGTTTTCTAAATGTAACTGAATTAAATCTTATATTTAGATTAATGTAAATTAAATTTTATTAATTTTCTTTTGAATCAATAATTTTATAAATAATTATTATTCAATTTATTTTAATTTTTTTATAATTTATTGATAGACACTCATTTTGATCCAAATTTACTTTTATTTTATTTTTACCAAAGAAAGACCAAGAAAAGGGCGTATGTCACATGTTCGAGATGGGGGTCAATAAGAACGTATTTCAAGTGGGGGATCAAAAAGGGCGTAACTAACATGGGGGTCAATAAGAATGTATTTAAAGAGGGGGTTAAATATTATCCTTATCTTATATAACTTGGGGGTCAATAGGAATATATTTGAATTGGGGGTCAAAAATTATCTTTATCTTATCTAACTTGGGGGTCAATACGAATATATTTGAAGTGAGGGTCATAAACGATCTTTATCTTATCTAAATTGGGGGTCAATAGGAATGTATTTAAAGTGGGGCTCAAAAAGATCTTTATCTTATTTAACCTAGGGGTCAATTAGAATTTATTTCAAGTGGGGGTCAAAAATGATCTTTATCTTATCTAACTTGAGGGTCAAAAAGAACGTATTTCAAATGGGGGTCAAAAAGGACGTATCTCATAAAGGGGTCAAAAAGGGCGTATTAAAAAGGCGGTAAATTAGGGCGTACCTCACGTGGGGGTCATTAAGAATCAATTTCATGTGAGGGTCAATAAGTGGTCAAATGTGGTCAATAGGGGTCAAGAAGGACGTATCTTCATGAGAACATATGGTTGAGGTGGGTTAAGAGGGCGTATCGTTATAAGGTCACATGGTCGAGGGGGATAAAGAAGGGCGTATTGTCATAGGTCATTTGATCGACAGGAATAAAGAAGGGCGTGTTGTTGAACGGGTTCACGAGGTTAAGGGTTCATATGTTCGAGGTGATCAAAAAGGTCGTATCGTCAATGGGGGTCATGTGGTCAAGGCGTTTAAGAAAGACGTATCGTCATGGTATCACGTATTTGAAGGGAATAAAGTTATGGGGGTCTTGCGATCGAGGGGTTCAAGAAGATTTATGGTTAATGGTGGTCAAGAGGTCAAGAAGGGCGTATCGTGATGGGATAATGTATTCAAAGGGGGTCAAGAGGGGGTATCGTCATGGGGGTCATGTGATCAAAGTGGATCAAGAAAGGCGTATGGTCAACATGGGGGTAAAGAAGTTTAAGTCATGTGGGGTCACGAAGGGCGTATTTAACACGGGATCAAGAAGGGCGTATGTCAGGTATTTGAGGAGTGCCAAGTGATCATTGGAGGAATAAATAAGGGCGTATGTCACGCGAGGGTGAAGAAGGGCGTATATAGCAACGGCTCCAGAAGGGCGTATGCAACATGAGGTCAAGAAGGGCGTATGTCAGGTATTTGAGGATTGCCACATGATCATTGGAGGGATAAATAAGAGCGTATAAAGAAGGACGTAGTAGCATAGGGTCAAGAAGGGCGTATCTCACGTGGGGGGTCAATAAGATTATATTTCAAATGGGGGTCATAAATGATATTTATCTTATCCTACTAGGAGGTCAATAGGGATGTATTTCAAATGGGGGTCAAAAATTATCTTTATCTTATCAAACTTGGGGGTCAATAGGAATGTATTTCAAGTGGGGGTCAAAAATTATCTTTATCTTATCTATTTTGGGGGTCAATAAGAACGTAGTGCAAGTGAGGGTCAAAAAGGACGTATCTCACATGGGAGTCAAAAGGGACGTATTTAACAAGGGGGTAAATAAGGGCGTATCTCACGTGGGGGTCATTAAGGATGTATTTCATGTGAGGGTCAATAAGGACGAATCTCAAGAGGGGGTCAACGAGGGCGAATATCACGTGAGGGTCAAGAAGGGCGTATATAGCACGGGGTCATTAAGGGCGTATGTAGTATAGGGTCAATAAGGGCGAATGTGAAGTGAGGATCAAGAAAGGCGTTTGTTATGTGAAGGTCAATAAGGGCGTATGTGTAATATGGTCAAGCAGGGCTTATATAACATAGGGTCAAGAAGGGCGTATGTTACGTGTTCGAGAAGAGTCACGTGATCATTGTAAATATAAATAAGGGCGTATCTCACGTAGAGTCAATAAGGGCTTATGTTACATAGGGTCAAAAAGGGCGTATTTCACGTGTACGAGGAGAGTCTCGTCATCATTGGAGGGATAAATAAGGGCCTATGTTACGTGGGGGTCAAGGGGTTTAAGAAGGGCGTATCGTTATGGTTCACGTGATCGACAGGGGCCAAGAAGGGCGTATAGTCAAGAAGGGAATATCGTCAAGAACGGTGTATCGTCCTAAGCGTCACGTGAACGAGAGGGTTCAAGAAGGGCGTATGGTTGAAGGGGTTCACGAGGTTAAGGGGGTCATGTGATCGAGGTGTTCAAAAAGGTCATATGGTCAAAGGGGGTCATGTGGTTAAGGGAGTTAAAAAAGGTATATCATTATGGGGGTCACGTGGTTAAGGGGGTCATGCGATCGAGGTGATCAAAAAAATCATATGGTCAAAGGGGGTCATGTGGTCAGGAAGGGCGTATAGTTTAAAATATGTTTGAACTTTTTAAAAAATTTCGAATGTCGAAATAAAAAAATACGTGTTTATTTTTTTTTGTATCTGAAACACGAAAAAAAAATATTTGAAGCGATTTTATTTTTCAGTTGTAAATATGATATGGAATCACCCATATGCAAAACTTGTCCCAATGAGACAACGGGTCCTGATGTCTTTGTCTGTCAGCCCTACGAAAGTAACTGATTGTGAGAGTAACTGTCAAACGTGATGGGTGAGTTGAGACTCTGTATTTCCCCATCGAACCTGGTATTGGTATTGGTCACGTAAGCGTGCAGTGTGTCGTCATAACGGTGGTAGGATCACTCCAATTTCGATACACGTGCTATCTAGTAAAGTAATGTAAGACAATCGATTACTCATAAGAATTTATCGATAGAAATAATCAATATTTAGAATCATCCATATTTCCAAACCATCATCATTCAAAATAATAATAATAAATAATAAGAAAAACAATTGTTAAAAACTAAGTAATAAAAATAAAATAAAATTTTATTTAAATTCAAATACCTAAGTAATAAAAAAAATAATAATAAATAATAACAAAAATAAAATGAAAATAATAATTTTGGTAAAAAAAAACATTTAAAAAAATTAAAAATAATACTAAAAATTAAAATAAAAATTAATAAGAAAAAAATAAAATAATAAAAATAAAATAAAATGAAAATAATAATAATTTTTATAAAATGAAACACAAAAACCCTAAATTAACTAATAGGGAAGAAATTTAATTTTACTTAATTTCTCCAGTAAATAAAATATAATACGATATTTCTTATTGACGCTAGAACTTTAAC
Organism: Synergus umbraculus; assembly: GCA_900474325.1. Taxonomy (NCBI): domain Eukaryota; kingdom Metazoa; phylum Arthropoda; class Insecta; order Hymenoptera; family Cynipidae; genus Synergus; species Synergus umbraculus. The sequence goes on along the minus strand of UCOK01018701.1, from coordinate 2,965 downwards.
CGAGGTAATTAAATGAGTTTCAGTTGAAGGTAAAACCGAGGTAAACCTAAAGAGCTCGTTTTAAAATATTAGCATAGAAATGAATAGATCAGGCTGAAAATTCCTATTCCAGCCAATTAACGTTCCTCCATTAATTCCTTCCGCGTCCATTCCCTTTCGATTAGCTTGAAGTTTTTGCAATTGCATTGCACTGGGCACGGCGTTGCGTCTGCGAATCCGTCTGGTCGGTTGTGTTGTGTTGTGTTGTATTGTGTTGTGTGCACTATGCACTCTACACGCGACCCCTCCCAGATCGAGGGTACCAACACCGAAGGCTAAACACCGACAAGACACGACACGAGGTAACCGAGATGAGATACATCACCAGACGGGAGACGTATTATTAATGGTGACAGTGGGCGACCCAAGTTGGGCGGAGTGCGCGATGCGGTCCCACTGTAGTATGTGGGCCTTATTCGCTGGTCCTCCTTCTCCTCTTCTTCCTCTTCCTCTTCCTTACCCCTCATACTTTTCCTCTTCCACTATTACTTCTTCATCTTTATCTCCTTCCTTTTCCTACCTTTCTTTCTTATTACCTTCCATTTGAATCTATTTCATTCCGGAATTTCTATCCTACACAAATAGTTTCATTCCGATTTAATTCGATTTAATCTGATCTAATACGCAATATAAATAAAGATTACAATCGGAGTGAATCCGTTCTAATCAGCAATCTAAACAAGATTGACAATCCTACTGTATCCGATCTGATCCGAAAACAGAGGTAATATTTCTAACCGAATGAATACGATTTAATATTGTTTAATACGATTTAATCCGATTAATGCGGCCTAATCCGGAATGGAAACAAGTGAATATTCCTATCCGGATGAAACCGAAGTCAAACTAAGGATTTCTATCGGATTTAATCCGATCTTATCCGTAATCTAAATAAGGAGGAAAATCCGACATAATATGATCTAATCCAGAATCTAAACAAGAATTACAATCTAAATGAATCCGATCTGCTCGGAAAACCGACCTATCCGAACGAATTCAGTTTAATCCGGTTTAATAAGATCTAATTTGATTCAAACGGCCTAAACCGAAATCGAAACAACGATGCCAATCCAGCGAATCGGAATTCGGATTAAAGATTCCTATCAGAATGAATCGGAAGTTGAACTAAGTATTTCTATCCTATTTAATTGGAAATCAAAACAAGGATGACAATCCGATGGAATCGGATCTAATCGGTTCACAGAACCAAGATTTCTATCCGAATGAATCTGAAATCAAACTAAGGATACCTATTCGATTAAATCCGATCTAATCCGTGCTCTAAATAAGGATGAAAATCCGATGTAATCCGGAATCTAAACAAGAATGCGAATCCAAGCGAATTCGATCTGATCTGAAAACCGACCTATCCGAACGAATTCAGTTTAATCCGGTTTAATAAGATCTAATTTGATTCAAACGGCCTAAACCGAAATCGAAACAACGATGCCAATCCAGCGAATCGGAATTCGGATTAAAGATTCCTATCAGAATGAATCGGAAGTTGAACTAAGTATTTCTATCCTATTTAATTGGAAATCAAAACAAGGATGACAATCCGATGGAATCGGATCTAATCGGTTCACAGAACCAAGATTTCTATCCGAATGAATCTGAAATCAAACTAAGGATACCTATTCGATTAAATCCGATCTAATCCGTGCTCTAAATAAGGATGAAAATCCGATGTAATCCGGAATCTAAACAAGAATGCGAATCCAAGCGAATTCGATCTGATCTGAAAACCGACCTATCCGAACGAATTCAGTTTAATCCGGTTTAATAAGATCTAATTTGATTCAAACGGCCTAAACCGAAATCGAAACAACGATGCCAATCCAGCGAATCGGAATTCGGATTAAAGATTCCTATCAGAATGAATCGGAAGTTGAACTAAGTATTTCTATCCTATTTAATTGGAAATCAAAACAAGGATGACAATCCGATGGAATCGGATCTAATCGGTTCACAGAACCAAGATTTCTATCCGAATGAATCTGAAATCAAACTAAGGATACCTATTCGATTAAATCCGATCTAATCCGTGCTCTAAATAAGGATGAAAATCCGATGTAATCCGGAATCTAAACAAGAATGCGAATCCAAGCGAATTCGATCTGATCTGAAAACCGACCTATCCGAACGAATTCAGTTTAATCCGGTTTAATAAGATCTAATTTGATTCAAACGGCCTAAACCGAAATCGAAACAACGATGCCAATCCAGCGAATCGGAATTCGGATTAAAGATTCCTATCAGAATGAATCGGAAGTTGAACTAAGTATTTCTATCCTATTTAATTGGAAATCAAAACAAGGATGACAATCCGATGGAATCGGATCTAATCGGTTCACAGAACCAAGATTTCTATCCGAATGAATCTGAAATCAAACTAAGGATACCTATTCGATTAAATCCGATCTAATCCGTGCTCTAAATAAGGATGAAAATCCGATGTAATCCGGAATCTAAACAAGAATGCGAATCCAAGCGAATTCGATCTGATCTGAAAACCGACCTATCCGAACGAATTCAGTTTAATCCGGTTTAATAAGATCTAATTTGATTCAAACGGCCTAAACCGAAATCGAAACAACGATGCCAATCCAGCGAATCGGAATTCGGATTAAAGATTCCTATCAGAATGAATCGGAAGTTGAACTAAGTATTTCTATCCTATTTAATTGGAAATCAAAACAAGGATGACAATCCGATGGAATCGGATCTAATCGGTTCACAGAACCAAGATTTCTATCCGAATGAATCTGAAATCAAACTAAGGATACCTATTCGATTAAATCCGATCTAATCCGTGCTCTAAATAAGGATGAAAATCCGATGTAATCCGGAATCTAAACAAGAATGCGAATCCAAGCGAATTCGATCTGATCTGAAAACCGACCTATCCGAACGAATTCAGTTTAAT
>UCOK01018699.1:15239-34770 GCA_900474325.1 Synergus umbraculus | reverse complement strand
TATATATATATATATATATATATATATTATTCAGTTGTCCATAATATACTATTCCACAGTGAGATCTAATAAATAGTTTTTTCGTGTAGAGGAGAGTTGGGACCATCGATTTCCATCAATTAAACAAAAAATGTATCAAAAACTTGCCTAAAATATCACCTCGAATCTAGTACTCGAGTACGATGATTCATACGCGCATAAGCTGCTGAAAAAATGTTAGACTGCGAATGTGCGCCAGGCAGTGAAAAAAGTAGTTGTTTATTCTCCAACATGACTGAGGCAAAGGAAGGTATATGATGTAGAATTGAAATACATCATGGAATTTTAAAAAATTTTCTTTGCATACAAAGTAGTTAGAAACAATTGATATCAAGAAAAATAATTTTTTGAAGTTGAAAGTAACTATTTTTTTGACAAGTCAATAAACTAGGCAATTCTTGAGAGCGTGAGGTTGGCGTCACGAGCTGAACGTATGACACCCTTAATGCACCTCCACGGGCTTTAGAAACTATGTATTAACATTTTTAAATTAATTTTTAATTATTTAAACAAATTCTATTTATTTCACTAATTTGTTTTTCAAATTTATTTTTTTCTATCAAAATTATTACTGATTGTCTACTGGAATATTAATCAACATTGATTAATTAATTTTTAATTATTTAAACAAATTCCGTTTTTTTTTCAAAAAGTTTTCGCACTGGCAGTTTATTATCATTATAAGTGACGGTTCGTCAAACCGTTTACCCAACACGCGAAATTGTCGCGGGTGTCACACAGTGAGCTGCATCACCTCTATTTGCTCGAACGATTCAACTCATTTGGGCGAACCATTACGCCAATCTGGGAGAACCGTTCCACTAACCTTATAGTCGAGTCGTTTGACAAGTGACAGGTGTTTGTTGTCAAAATGGAAGGTTAGAAAAATCGAAAGGAAAATAAAGCATCCACATTTTGGAGAAATTGATCCACAAAGTTTAGGGTAATCAGTGCCCCAAATTTAGAGCAACCGTCACACCAAACTGATGTGAAGCGACTCTCTCACCGCTAGTGCGACGATGCGACCAAACTTGTCTCCGTGTAGCACTATACAACCTAGAGGAGGGTGCTGGAGTCAAGGTGGCCATTTTAGTGATTTTGACACAATTCTGGTGATTTTCAAAAGCGTCTTGCGATTTTTTTTCAGCGATTGTGTTATGTCACAATTTAGTGATTTCGAGCAATGTTTAGTGATAAATATAGTGATTTTGAAATTTTTTTATCTTTTTTTTTTCATTTCAATGGCAGGCAGGACAGGCAGCCTGTCTGCAAAGCGCAAAACGAACTGCCAATGACAGAAAACCTTTGAGAAGATAGAAATCTAAAGGTGTTCTATAATTGGCTGTTCGTTTTACGATTTGCGTTTTGCGCCCACTAGGGACATGAGAATGCACCTTAAGATATTTGATTATTATTATTATAGATTATCGAGATTCGAGAATTTGATTGTAAAGTTGTTGCTTTAAAAATGGCGGATGGTTCCGATCGTTCGTTCCCATGAAAATGGTGCAGATGATGGATCAAGAACAAATGAACATCAGAATTGTGCAAGATATGCTGGTGGATCCGCGGATGAGAAAAGACTGGAAAAGACAAAGGAGAAAGGAGTAAGTTTAAACTAATCTTTTGCATTTTAATTTTGTACATATATTTAGGGGAATTATAATATAAGATACTTATATAAGTTATTAATCGCTTATTTTGTTATGCTGTGAGGAATCATTTTAGCTCTAAAACCGATATTATAATTGGTAATAATTGGCAATGCAATAGAGTGCAACTAATAGAAATAATGGTTATTTATTCATGCAGATACAAATCCAGAACGAGTTTTGATGACTTATGCGTGATTATTTATACACTTTATTGAGATGGAAGACTGAATTTATAAATTATATCGATTTGGATACTTATTTTCGACGAGTTAACATAATTAAGGATTTAAGGTATGTATTGTATATATGTACAGTTTATATTTATATAAGAGAATTTGATCTTTATATTTGTGGATTATATTATATTTTACATTTATGAGACCGGAAAATGATTAGTGCATTTATTTTTGATAAAAAACATTTTTAATTGCTCAACTGGGAATGCAAATTAATTAATGATTTTTAAAATTGAACTGTATTTTCAGAATTAAAAAATGAATAATAATTAATTTTACTAGACGTTTCGGAATCAGTTTACAATTGTAGAATTTTCAGATTTTAACGTTAAAAATTGAACTGTTGCAATTTTACCGTTTAGCAGGGAAGTGTTTTTCCAAAACACAAAGCCAAACAAATTAATTTTTTTTCGAAAAACAATTACTAAGCCCCCTTCCTCACACCGAAAATTCGAAAAATACTTCCTTGACAAACGGCACTTAAACTGTGTATTTTTGCGGAATCGTGATCTAATATACGAACTGACTTTTCGTCCGGCGTTCCAACAGCCTTAAACAAATGTATATTCCCGATTGAAGCCTTATGTTAATTTATGTTAAATGAATGTTACAGAATTTTGACTAAAAGAAATGGGAAAGCCTACACCAGTGCAACATTACCGATCAGCTTGGCAAAAGTATCCATGGTGCAAACATTGGTTATGACCCGTAGATAACAATAATTGTCTTGTCTATTGTGCGTTTTGTAAAGTTCAATTGCAAGCACACTTGGGTGCCCTTTCAAGGCACGTCAAGACTAACAAACACCAGACCTGCGCTGAACCTTCTTCTTCCACTAGAAAAACGAAAATTAATTTAGAAAAAGAAAATGACGATAAGGAAAAACAAAGAGAAGCAGAAGGAGCTTTGTCTTTATATTGTGCAATGCATGGAACTATCAGGGGTTGCGAACATTTAGCGGATATTAATAATAAAATAAATAAGGATGTAAAAGTACAACTGCGTAAGTCAAAATGTGGTAATATTATAAAAAATGTGATTTCACCGCACTTTGAAAAAGATTTAATAGAAGATATTGAAAATAGTCCGTATAGCTTATTAGTAGACGAAAGCACAGATATAAGCTCTATTAAACTATTGGGAATTGTGATACGGTATTTTAGCAAGAAAAACAAGGAATTTGTGTCAACTTATTTGGCTATTGTTGAAGTCGAAAATGGTACATCAGAAGCGATTACAAGTAGTATTAAACAAGTTTTGGAGGAGTTCAATTTGACGACAGAAAATTTAAAAGGATTAGATACAGATAATGCTAGCGTCATGATTGGAGCACATAGTGGGGTTTATGAGAGATTGAAGCGTGATCTTAACTTACCAAATTTAATTTTAATTAAATGTATTTGTCATTCTATTCAGTTAGCAGTTTCTCGAGCTTCCATTGAAACTTTACCAAGAAATATAGAATTTTTGATTCGCGAAACGGATAAATGGTTTTCTCACTGAAGTAAACGACAAAAAGCGTACAAACAAATTTTTCAATTAATTAAAGCTGATGAAATACCCTTAAAGATGGTAGAAGTTGCGGATACCCATTGGTTGTCGATTGAGCCTGCTGTGTCAAGAATCTTGAGCCAAAGGTTGGAATTAAAAACTCACTTCGAGATTACTCGACTTTCTGAAAATTGCTACACAGCTGAACTTTTATACAATATGTACAACGATAATTCGAATTATGTATACCTGTCCTTTTTGCTTCCAGTGTTAGAGGATATGCAAAGTATTGTAAAAAGTTTTGAGTCTAACGTAGCAGATCCAACGAAATTGTTAGATGACTTGAAACACGTGTACGAGTCTGTTGTTAAAAGGGTAGTCAACTCTAGTGCACGGATTGACATATTCTTTTGATTCAGCTTGTTCAGAATATTCTTTGTCAGCCGATGTTAAAACATGCGTTAAACAAAGATGCGTTTCATTTTTAGTTACCTTAGCTAAAGAATTAAAAGATAGGTTGCCTAGTAATTTAAATGTAATGGAAAAATGCGCTATTTTTCAGTAAATGAATGTTTAAAGAAAATAAAACCTTCGATCACTGAGGTTGCTAAAACGTTTATAAACGATAAATTTAAAATAACGAAAATCGAAAACCATTGGAATTGCATTTCGAATATACATTGGGAACATATGCAAAATACGTTGTCATTTTGGTCTGAGGTAAAGTCGTACCGTGATGCGTCTGGATTAAATCCTTTCTCGGAGTTAGCTGAGCTAGCAATAACTTTACTTATTTTACCGTTGTCGAATGCTGATGTCGAACGTATTTTCAGCCAAATGAGTTTAATAAAAAATAAACTAAGAAATAGAATGTTGCTACCCATGCTCCAAAGTATATTGTATATTAGATATGGATTCAGAAGGCACCATAAATGTTGTTACGATTATATCTTACCAAAGAGTATCATTCGATTGATAGATACAAAGGAAGCGTACAAATCAAGTTACTTTTACTAAAACTGTAAGTACTGAAAACATTACTACAGTCAGTATTACGACAGAATCAGAAGAAGACTATGAGCTCGACCAAGTCTTGGGATTCTTTAGTCATTAACGTGTAAGATTATTATTTATTAATAAATATGTACGTCAGTCAGTGATTTTCGTCAAAGACTTATAAAGTTATAAGAGTTTGTAATAAAAGTTATAAAAGTTTGTAATAAAAAGGAGTTAAACTTCAATCCATTTAGTTATTTCAATAGTCTTCATATTTAACACATTCCTATTTATATTTTTCAAAAATATTTGAAATAACAGTTTCGATAAAAATGCTTCTTTTAAGGCTGTTTTCAGTTTTTCAAATGTAAGTTTTGCATTATTAGCTTATTATACTGTTTTTATTTCTTAAGTATACCTAATATAAATTCAAATTTCGCGCCTTTTAAAATATAAAATCTAGTGAAAACTTAGTGATTTTTAAAATTCTGAATTTAGTGATTTTTAGTGATTTTTCAAGGGCCCCACTGGGATTTTCTACTCGACACAGTTGGCCACCTTGGCTGGAGACTAGCGGTATGCCAGCCAGGTCCAGCTTGTTCTAAGGCATAATGCTTTCCCAGAACAATCTGACGATTTCTCGTCCTGCTCGTCTTTTTATACCCAGAGGGCTTAGCGGAATAGTGTGGTGAGGGCAGAACTGCATGGAGGGAGATGCGCGAGATGCGGTATAAGTGCAAAGTGTCTTCGCCACGCCGTAGTCAGACATTAGTGATAGTATTTCGAGGCGACGATTTTTTTCTTTTCCCATAAGCTATTTTGCGCCGAAAAAATTAATCTTTTGTATTGTTTAAAATAAATGATTCAGATAAAATGTAAAAAAGAACTTGAATAAAAGAAATAAAAGGTATGCCTTAGCTTATAAACAGTGGTGAAGAATTTCATTAAATCGGAGTATTCACCTAAAATGAGTCCGCAATAATATACAGGTACAAAGAGTTTGCTAATAGATACAGTTTTGAGGATTAATAACCAGTCGCAAAGCAAAAAAAAATAATTTTTTTTGACAAATTTTGTCTTTAAAACAGATTTAATTATTTATTTCCAAATGCTCTACAGTTTGAATAATGCACATTTCAAGAAATTACAGTAGGAAATTTTTTAAAGTAAAAATATTGATAAACAAGCAAATTATAGCCAATCTGTCAGAAGTCCAAAAAAAAGTGTTTTGCGACACATTGGAGTCATTTAAGGGGTTACACCACCCTGACGCTCGGAAAAATAGGTATGAAAATAAAAATTTTTTTGGACGCAGTTATTAAGTATATAAAATAATTGTTATTTTGCACATTTACATAGTAGTTTTATGAATAATTTGAAATAATAGCGAATAAAAAAAATTTTTTAATGACGGAGATATGCGTTTTTTACGAAACTACTTTTTTTAAACTGGTCCAATCAAAAAAATCCTACGTCACACGATAACTAATATTACAAAGAATACTTGTTGTAAATTTGAACAAACTCGGTAGAGTGGATCTTAAGATATCTTGTACATCAGTTTAAAAACAGTAGTTTCATAAAAAACGCATATTTCCGTCATTTAAAAATTTTTTTTATTCACTATTATTTCAAATTATTTATAAAACTACTATGTAAATGTGCAAAATAACAATTATTTTATATACTTAATAACTGCGACCAAAAAAATTTTTATTTTCATACCTATTTTTCCGAGTGTCAGGGTGGTGTAACCCCTTAATATAGGCTGACTGTAAAAATCTATTAAATGGTCTGCGTTGAAATATTTTAGGAAACATAATGTACTACGAAATAAAGCTAAATGAATTAGTACTATTTTACTATGACTTAATAGTTTTTAACTCATTGATAGTAAAAATGCTTACTAAAGTGTATTAGTAAACGAATCGGCACTATTTCATTAGTAACTTCTTACTAATTCAGATTTAGATACTGTCCAGATTGTCTAAAGAAGATTGGATACTAAGTACAATGGCTTGCAATTACGTGCTCCTAGACACAATGAATTGTTAAACCAACCCATAGTTTCATCAGCAGCGAAGGATACTAAAGAAAACTTCTTTTCTTATCGAAAATTCAGCTGTTCAAGAGCTTTGGAACATTCTGCACCTGCGAAGATCACAATGTGGTAGAGGGGAATGGTAAGTAAGTGTTATTTCTTAAGGGCGAAAATATTTTCTTAGCCGTTCTTTTGAATTATTCGTATACTCGTGCACTGTATGTCGATAGAGTTTTTCTAAAGAACTCATTATTGGAAAAGTTGGTGCGAGGGGGGCAAGTACAAAACGGAGGATTAATAGTTGATTCGCACGAAAATGATTGGAATTGAGTCCAGCCAAGTTTTCCATCCTTAAACGAAGAACCTTCCTAAATGCGACTCGACTGGAAGTTTTCGCAATCGAATTAAGAAATCGTTTCTGGCGTATTGCCCGTCTCGAAACTTATCTTTTTTCCAACCATCGACAGTTCCACGCTTTCACTTTTTTAATAGAGGCTAAGTACTCTTGAGTATAGACAGCCTTCAAACAAGTTCAACTTTTCTCTTCTGAACTTTACAATATAACGAAGAAACGATGGCGACAACCCTACTAGTACGACAGCCTTACTAGTCTGAGAAAATTTCGACTTTCGAGTGTAGCATTCAGTCTGGAGTAGTCTATCGAAAAGACATTTTTAGCATTCCTATTCACTTTTTTGAAACACAGAAGATGATCAATAATTTCCATCCAATATTAAAGATTTATCTGGGTACTCTTAAATTCTGGTAAAAAGTCCTTTATGGAATCCTTTTTAAAAGACCTTTTACCGTCCGAAAGATATTCTATTATAATATTTTATATAATATAATATAATATTTTTCGGTCTTGGAGACCGAGGCGTTATTTATATCTTAACGATCTTAATTCTAGAAGAGTATAAACAGATTTGGGGGACCGACTTAGGATAAGTGAAAATAAACTTTCATCTTAAGCTGTACCGCAATAAATATGAATGGTTTTAAACTGTAACCGTTATAAAATTAAAGATGGTCAGACTCCTATTCTTAATTATGGCTACAATAAAATGCTAGATATGTGAAGCCACTGAAAAAACTTAAATATCTTTTTTTGTTCATTAAAATAATGGTTACGACGTAACAATAAGAATTAGAAAGTATTTGAATGTTAGAAAACGATAAGGTGTATATTATCAAGAAATTATCCACATTTCTATAAAGTGTTTTTTACATTCTCATCAGAGAATGTATTAGTTTTGTGTAAAATTTGACCCCCCCATTTTATGTCAAATGTCGACGTTTTGTGACACCCTGAACCCAAAAAACATGTTTCTATCAATGTGTCTGTCTGTCTGTGTCTGTCTGTAGATTTTAGTTTGTGAGAACGATAACTTTCGAAAGAATTGAGCGATTTGATTGGTCTTTGGTATAGTCTTTTATTGTCCTAAAATAAAGGTCAAGTTCGTTAGCCAGCCATTTATGATAAAAATTAAAAAATTTGGATAATTTTTAAAGTTCAAAAAAAATTTTTCTTTTAATTTACAAATTCTGTTTAATGATATTCATAGTATTCAATTAGTCGAACAATTTATCATTATGACTTTTTTTTATAAAACAAAGATTTTCAGATATATAACTTTTCAAAAATTCAAAAAATAAAGATATTTAAAACTGATGTGCACTCATGAGTATGTGTTCCTTAAGGTCGATAGAACCTTAAGGGGACAACTCCTTTTTTTTGGCCTTGAGAGGCCAAAAAGAAAGCATATTTTGTGATTTTTTTGTGAAGTCAGGTTTATTTTTGATACAAAAATTATTACAGCATTTAATTGTCCTATATTTAAGGTACTTCCGTACATTTTTTCATGTCAAAATTTTAAAAAATGAGGGAGATATAAACAATCTCCCAAACGTCGAAAAAAAAATGGGATTCACGGGCGTCGCGATATCTCAAGATTGGATTGTCCGATCGTTACCAAATTTGAAACAGTTATGTAAAATACCAGCAATTGAACGATCGCTTTTTTCTTGAAAAAATTAAAAAAAATTTTTTTTGTTCGAAAAAGTAGCAATTTTTTTAATGAAAATAAAACTTTTTTCTTTAAAAGTCCGCCATTTTGTCAAAAATCAATATATCTGCAATCGGAATCGTTCAATTGGTTCATTAACATGTTTACTAAACAATGGCGTTTCTCATTTTTTAATATATTGACATGAAAAAATGTATGGAAGTACCTTAAATGTAGAATAATCAAATGCTGTAATAATTTTTGTGTCAAAAATAAACCTGACTTCACAAAAAAATCGCAAAATATGCTCTCTTTTCGACCTCCCAAGGCCAAAAAAAGGAGGTGGCCCCTTAAGTAAATTAGTTTTCTTCAATTAATATTAAATTAATTTAAGTAAAAGTACATATCAGAGATGAAGATTGGTAAGCGAATGCAAGCGCGCGAAGTGTGATGAGAATGTCCTCACAAGGCACCCCTAGTTTTAAACTATTAATATAAATATTTATAGATAGATAAAATATATTTAAGCGGTTTTGTACAATATACAGATTTAAATTTGTCTCGTGACAATAATTCGTCTAGCGTGGCACGTAGTAAAAATACATACTTTTATTTTCAACGTACGTATTCCATGAAGAAATACACGCCACAGGTAAATCCCCCACGCTTTCAAACTTGTTATTTATTTATTTGTATTTATTATATGGTGTGCAGAGCCGAGCACAAAGTACGAGATTTACATAAAGTTTAAATCAAATATTGAGCGGTACAAGTGTCATGACAAGAATGTATTTCTTAAGGTCGATAGAACCTTAAGTAAATTAGATCTCCTCTTCATTTAAAACTGAAGTAATTAAAACAAAAGTATATTATAGCAATAAAGGTTGGTAAGCGAGTGTAAGCGCGCGTAGCACACAACCCGGAGTGCGAAGCGCAATGTGCAATGAGAATGATTTTTGAAAATGCCATTCTATGCACTCTAATGCATAGGACCGTGTTGTTTTACTTTAGTCTTCTTAAATATCTATATACAATGTATATAGACTTATGTTTAATTTATTAATGTATTTATGGTTAGGCTATTAATTTTCCGGACGTTCAGGGTGGTTGCATGGGTCTTTCCTGCTTTTTATTATCCTCTTCCTTCTTTCTTCGCCCTTTGACGCATCTAACTCTGCCAACACGATATATTTTAACAACGGCGCTTCGCCTCTCTGACCCAGAAATACATTTAGCGATGATGCGATATATAGCCTCCCTCCCTCCAATTCCACCACTCATAAGACCGATGGGATGTGCTTGCGCGAAAAATAAGGGGCTCCCTCACATTCCCGAATAAATTTTCCTCGCAAAATAATGCAGATGCTTGAAAAGCCATAAAAATACTTTTTAGAATTGTCCTCTTTCTGCTGATGTATTCGAAGCCGTTAAGCTGGACTCATATTCTTAGATTACGACACGTGGACGAAAAAAATATCAAATGAATATTTTAAAAGATTTTAGTACATTTGATTAAAGCATTGTATTATTTTTATTAAATTCTCGTAAATAACTTTGCATATTTCAATTTTTACGATTTTTCCATTGAAATTTGAGCTTATATGGAAGAAACACGAAATTTTTCCACATGGGTATTTCACTTAAAGAATCGATGTCTGACCTTTTGTTAGCAGCCTTGTTTAATGATGAGGAACATTTCTTTAAAAATCCCCATTCTATATTTATTTTCGGTGCTAATTATTCTACTTTTAGAAAGGTCTATCTTATGATCGAGTATATGTGAATAAGTACTAATGCTATACAACGAGAATCCTTCTTATAATCGATATTATGTTATAGAATACTATCTTTTAAATACTTTCCGTCTGTTCAATATATGTGCTCTCACATTCGCATGTGATGTGATAGATGGTGTGAGTTTTTTAAAGAAAAGGCATAGCATCAGAATTTTAATGATTCAATAATTTAGATTTAATTAATCAGGAAATTCAAGAATGTATATTTATTCCTAATTTATTCCTATCCTTCTAGTCATAATCCATCTCTTATTAAATAATTTTCTATGGCTATTAGGATTTGTGCTGTTTACCAATTGAACACACCTAATTACTAATCCACTGAGGAGTGGATTCCTTAATCTCGTCATTTGAGAAGGTTTATTGTTGATTCCCGGCAATGCGCGTGGGACTCCTATGGTACGAGACTGAATATCACTGTCAACATCTTTAATACTTGGATTTGAATTTGGATGTTACACTAGAATCGCAAGATATTACTATGTTTGTTAAATATGCTAGAGAGAACGTCTTGAACATTAATTCATCTTTTAGACCTAATAGGTGGAAATATAAAATCCCAATTCTAAGGAATAATTTATGGTCTAGGTCCAGGATGTCATTTTCTAGTCCCTCCCCATAGAATAGAGGAATTACGAATAAAATGAGTACTCCTATAAAATGACAAATCTTTAATATTATAGATCATTAGGGAAAACCGTTTGAATATTGTTTTAAAGTAAATATGGTAAAATGGTAATATGGTAAAATTTGGATATAGTGGCCTTTCAGCGAACTGTTATATTTATTTGTAGAATCTCTACGATCTGTTCGGTAACGATTACTGAAATTCGGTTGATACTCGTCGACTTCGGTAATCGTTACCGAACAGATCGTAGAGGTTCTAGAAATAAATCTTACAGATCGCTGAAAAGACACTATATCCAAATTTTACCATACGAGACCGAACGCGCGCTTCCGCGCGCGAGTTGACTTTATTTTTAATTTAAGCGATTTTGTACAATATAAAGATTTAAAATTTCCCGCGTCGGCCTCGATTATCGATATATGACGCGTCACGAACTGTAATGACCAATAAGAAATCGGGTCCAGGTATTTCAGCGTTACACTTTTCGATTATCGATACGTATGATCTTTTTAGAATAGGACTTTTAGACCGAACACATTTTCTCTGTGTATGTTGGGTTCAAACAAAATCGTTTTATCAGTACACTAAACAGTGATATTTAAGGGGGTCGTCTCATGTGATGGGTCAAAAAAATAGATTTTTTTTTGCACAAATTGCTTCCTAAACAAATCTAGAGTGTGTGTGTGAAAGGATTTTTGGCAATTCGGATTCGTTACGAAGTGTAAAGATTTTTATTTCATTCATACCTAAACTTTCAAACACGTTTTTCTCAAAACGTCATTTTTCACATCGGTCAACACGATATCTCTAAAATTAATTGACAGGTTGGACTCAAATTTTTATGGTACACTCAGGACATCTACAGTTTCCGTGTGAACCAGAATTATTGTGATATCTATATTTATATTTTTTTATTAAAAAAATATCAGAAATAAATATGACGAAAATCGAGTTTTTATGTTTGACAGCTCACAAAAAAAAATATTCAAAAGTTTGACACAATTCTGGTTAACACGATAGCCAGGGATCTACCAATTAAAACGGTCGGTGATTTTTTAATTTCAGATCAATAGAACAGCTGGAATCGTGTTGACTATCCAACAACTTTTTTTTGACACGGATGTTAATCCAGATGTCTACAGTCGATTTAACTGTACAATTGTACATTTTAACGTAAAAACATTTATAATGACTGTTGAATAATTCGTAAATATACCCCCAAAAAACCAGACAATTTGACCTATATTCTTCTTCACAAAAAATAGTGATTCATGAACAATTGGCCACTTTACCGGAGAGAACATTTCAGATATAATTCTTATATTTTTTTTTTATTCGATTTCTGTAAAAGTGAGTTTACAAAGGTTTTTCATGTCGATGAATCCAAAACTGACGAGAAAGTTTCAAAATTCAAGAATCAAAAAACTTTAAAAAGGCACCATAATCTATAATACATATTTATAAATATTTATAATAATATATAATAATAAATTTATAATATTTAAAAATGAAATTATGTTAATGAGACGTTTTTTTAGTGGAAAATCAAAGAGCACAGTGTTAACGTATAAGTTTATATTCCTCTTACACGGAGAAAAATTTATAGTAGCTCTCACCCTAGTAAGAGTAAGATCTACTGAACGGAGTAGTAAATAATGGACAGACTAAGCTAGCAGTTGGATTTACTAAACGCTTGTTTAGTACCTATTACTACTCACAGTAACGTAGAGCCTACTGCGCATGCGGTTGCGTAGACGATTCTTGTTTAGTAGAATATACGAAGGGGGAATGTAGTTTCTACTGTACAAGCGGTCTCATGAACTATTTTGGTTTAGTAGAATATACGTAGCCAGGATGTAGTTCCTACTACGTAAGCGATATTTATTTAGTAAAATCTACTCGGGGCAAAGTAAATGCAACCTCTTTGGATAGTATTTTTTACCTTAAGTCTAATTATTATACTAAAATAAATATCAATTATTTTTAATTAAGTCTTACTTAATAATTAATTATAGATTAATTATATTAAGTAATTTTTCAATTAAAAATAATTAATCATTATTTATTACATAATTTATTGGTCAATATGCTGTTAAAAATAAAATACATTTAGTATAAGAATAAAATATATTTATATTTTGATCCAGAATTAGATACAAATATATTATACAAAATTTTAGAATAAATTATAAAGCATGTCTGAGTGACAAAATATCTCGTCCGTCATTTAAACAATGATGTATAGCTAAATAGGGAGGTATCAAATTCTCAGCCAAACAACATATCTTTTTATAAGAGGTGATCACTTCGTAGACATGCAACTCTTCAATGAAAAATTTTACTAAAATTTTTTGACAGGCAAAAAGGACACGTTCTTCTTCATTTGTGAAGATATTCAAAATTTTGCCAAATTCTACGAAGCCTTCAGGATTGATATCAATAACTAAAAATGAACCAACTTTATACTTAGTTCCATTGATTTTCACCCATGAAACATCTAAGCAAGGTCCTGAAAAGTTTTTAGGAACAGATTCCTGAAATTCACTTAAATGAAGAATTAATGATACGGTATCCAGGTTATCACCATCTCCCGACTCAAATTCAGGTGATAAGCCACGCATGGCAATAAGGCGATAGCACAATCGCAGTTGCTCCTTAAGGGCAATAGTGTGACAAGGATTTTTTCTTGAGGTTGTTGATGTAGAAATATATTTTAATTCTCTATGCTTTGACTCATATCGTAATAGACTAAGATGAGACAAAGGACCAGACATTCGCATAATCTGTGAGTAATGTTTCATGTTATGAAACTTTGGCTTTAAAGTATCGTTAAATAATTTTAGATAAAAATTATGATGCTGGTTCACGAGAGAATCAAATACGTCAATTATTTCTCTTCTGAGGGATTTCGCGAAACAAATATTCATGATTTGTCTCAAGAAGAATAACTGCCAGATTTCCTGTTTCATGTCAATGCCATTTTCAACTAAATTCTCGACAAGCATAGGAAATATTAAAATGAAGGTGTGCATTTCACTTGCAGACATGGACAACTTCTTCTTATTCACCTCATCATACCTCAGAAGGGGGGGCTTGTTACTAAAACCATTTTTTTCATAATTAAATGATTTAATTTTTGCATTCAATCTATCAAGATTTAAGGTTTTACTCCGCCCACAAATGAGATAAAGCAAAATTTGTTGCATGACATATTTACAGACTCCTTCGAGTAGATCATGGGCTATATCACAAAATAAATTTTCTACCACGTGAAAAGATTTAACGAGATTCCAAATTGAATTTTCTTTAACGCCGATTTGCTTTTGTTGATGAAAACCGTCTTTTTCATATTGCTCGCGTGTTCGAATAAGCTCGTCTCGAAGAGGGAAGTTTTGTTGAGATTGGTGTTTTGTCATTTTACACAACCTACAATAAATGTTCGCATTGGGACCTTCCATGAAACCAGCGGCACTGTTGAGTGCTTCGTTGTCGCCTAACAGTAAACCTAATGCAAAATACACTTTTTTAAGTTCCCCGTCAATATTCAATTCAATTCCCTCACGCGAAAGAAAATTTAATTCATCAACAATTATTTTGAAAATAGCATCATTTCCCTCTGAAGATTTTTTTCTATCATTTGCGTTAAATAGGGCAGCAGTAAAAATATTTTCTACTCTTGAACGATATTCAGGAGGCAAGCAAGGTATTGAGAAGTAAACAGCACCTTACTTATTTACCCCTGCTTGGGATCCTAGGGGATTATTTATTTCAAAATCATCATAGTAAATAAATACTGGCAAAACAAACTGATCCTCGAATTCTTTTAATTTTTCTTCCCATAATTTACCTTGTACGAAGTTAGAATAAATGCCCACTTTCTTCTCTGCTTCAAGATATGATAAATATTCGAGAGTTTTACTCATAACTTATGGCAAAGAGAAAAATTGTGTCAGGACTTCTCGTATTGGGATGAATTCTGCTGTGACACTGCTTCTATCTTGAATTACCCTATTTTCGTATAAAACGTTATCTAAACTATCCCCAACAACATAATCACGAGCCTTGATGAAATGGTTTGTCTCCTCAATAACTTTCATTCTGCGATATTCAGTAGATAAAGTGTTTCTAAAAGTTTTCATGACTGCATTTCTAAATTTTTCGAAACAACTTTCTTAGTCTCTGGTATCATTTTCCATTTTGAAACAAGGCTTGATTGTCGTGAGTATATCGTCTACTAAGTCACCTACGTTTTCTAGTACTTCTTGGGCGTGATTTCGAGGTAGTTTAGGGTTAGCGTAAACCTCACAGATGAGATTCAAACCTAGAGATTGAATATGATTTTCAATCTCTGTTAAGCTTGGAATTGCTGAAGCGTCTGATGTTTCCAAAACATTTCTATCATCAGGTATTGCAGAGACGTATTCTAAATTAGACGGACCTGCAACGTCTACACTTAACTTTTCAGGACCTTGGCTCAAAGTGGCAGTATCAGAAGGATTAACTTTATGAAAAATTATGAGGTGCCTACGAAACTCTCTCCAACCTTTAAAGGTTCGGTAGCAATTTGTCTCCTTACATTTGAAAGAATCATTGTAATTCCTGTGTACTAATCTTAAATGTAATTTTAAGAAATTAATAGAGAGCTTGTTCTCTCCGCAAATGGTACATCGAGGCATTTTTAACAATTTTTTTCAAAGCAAACTTGAAATTATAAATAAAATAACTATAACACAGGTCGATCTATCTTATAAACGTTTGCGTTTTCAAAAAAAAAAAAATGTAATTAGAAAGAAAATTATTATGGCACAAGTAGATCAACAAAAAAACTATTTTATATAAATTTGTGCATTAGAGCTTCTACTACACTGCACACTGAGTCCCATTCTGTATACAGATCGTATATTACCCTTTGGAAGAGCATACACGTTGAAAAACTCTGCTGCTGATAGACTGCATGTAGTGCGTGGATAGCCTTAAAAGTTTGGTCAACTGCATGTAAAGGAGAAGCTATTCGGAACTGCACGCCATCAAGACAAATATAGGAGTCCGTTATATTTTCGATGTCGGTTCCCACAACAATTACAAAAGGCGAGACATGCAGGTTGTTGATGTGAGCTCGTTGATTTATCCTATCAATTTCCGCATCACATGAATCTATAACCTATAATACATAAAAAAATTGAATAAGTATAATATGAAAAACTATATTTATTAAACTATATTTACCTTCACATGTAGTATAAAACCTTCTGTAATTTCTTCTGCATTGGCCACCCATTTTTTCGTGACTCGCTTAGATTTTTGGACATTCGTTACCAGCTTGCAGAATACAAAAAGAATACTAGCATCGCTAGAAGCTGAAAAGAAATAAATAACATAAATATTCACTTCTTCTGTATTTATATTGTAAGTAAAAAAAAGCTATATATACAGTATGAAAATACCTGTTTGATCAGACTTTCCAGATAATCTAAGGACTTTTTCCCGAAATTCAGGCCACTTGTCGAAAAGTTTATTCCCACATTGAGGGTGCCTATTCAAGAAGTCCTGCTACAGCTGTAAACAAAATAATAAGTCAATATTCAAGACATATTTTAGGAGAATATGGCCTAGAAAAAATACGTGCCAAAACGTATCCACCAGGTTGCTTCAAAAAAGGGTACTTATTAAAATAGCTGTTCAGTACACAGTTTCCGGATCTTCTAATAAGAACGTTGCACTGCAGCTGATCCCGGAGCAATAGGTTGAATCGGCATGGAGCAGTTTCATTCCACTTATTTATTAGGTTATTGGTGATTTCTAGCTGGCCTTCTAACCAGAGGAGAGTTCCCGTCAGTGACTCTGGTATTTCCACAACTAGAAGTATTGCAAAAAAATCATTTTTTAGCCAACATTCCATTATCTTGAGATATAATTTCGATTTTCAAGTCCTGATACTCACTTGGCAATGACTGCAGTTCGTCTTCTTTTGGCAACCTTCGTCGAATACGAGTTCCCTCGCTAAGTAAAACTCTACAAATATTATTGTATTTCCACCATAATTTCCCTTGTGCGTTATGCTTTTTGACAACTTTTCCATTGACCCTTGTCGAGGAATAGGGGATGAAGTAAATGCCCTAAAAGAATGAAAAATAATTTTAAAAAATTTTGAGGCTACAAAATAATTCGACATTTTCTATATGATTGGATACAATTCTTACTTTTTTTTCATTAGGGAAAACCTCTTCGATATTCCTTGCCAGTTCTTCCAGCCGCACACTACTAATCCTAAAAACAAAAAAATGTTACACGTAAAAATCTTCATTAAAATGAATAAAAAAGTTTCATATAGTAAGTACGAAAAATTAATGTGTAAAATTATTTAAAAAACGAATACAAGAAAAATTTTAACTTACTCCGTGTTCGAAGTCTTTAATTCATTATTAATAATGATTTCCGCGAGTAAATTTTGATGGGTCACATCCAAGCTCTGCTTCTCAAATGGATTTGGTGAAATCTTCGAACCAAAATAATTGTTCAAAATTCTTTCTCCTTTGGGACATTTTAGATACTCCAAAACAGGGCTCTATAGAAAATAAATCAATTTGTTATGGTTGCCAAATGTCCTTCGTTGGAAGGATTCGTCCTTCTTTTTAGTCCTTTTCTTCTCTTTAATCCTTTAATTTTATTAATTTTTAGCGCTTTTGTGCATCTCAGTCCACTTTTTTTCTCAAGTGCTGTTTTGATACGAATTTATTATAATTGTTAACTTTATCAAGGCCGTAGACAGAAATCGTGTCTTTCTTCAATGCTTGGAAAACAAAGGACAAATAGGGGGAATTTGTCCCCCTTTTATTTATTTAATTTAATTTCTATTATTTATTTAATTTATTATAATTGTTAACTTTATCAAGGCCGTAGACAGAAATCGTGTCTTTCTTCAATGCTTGTAAAACAAAGGACAAATAGGGGGAACTTGTCCCCCTATTATCGGTACATCAGAGGACGTTTCACTTACGGAAGAAAGCTCTGAAAATTCCTGAACTTTCTCACACAGTTCTTCCTCTTCCAGAACTTCAACAGTCACCTGCAACACGCAAAAATACATTTGTAGAAAAAATTAACTATACCATTTTAATGAATAGATATTTCTATACATACCTCTATACCCTTCTTAAAATCTTCAACCTTGCTTAAAAATTTAAGTCTATCCCCTATTGGAGGAATTAACATGGCCAGTGACTCAAAATTTAATAGCTGAAGAGTAGGCACGTCAATCTTATTATCTGTTAATAAGGTTATGACAAAAAATAATAAGTTTATGACAAAAAATAATAAGGTTATGACAACAAACAGTGACACTACAATTGATTAGCACGTTGTATTAAACATTTATCAACAGAGGAAAGTTAAAAACCGTTTTAAAAAAATGAGGAAGCAAAGAAATTACGAGTATGATGAAGCAAAAAAAATTACGAGACAAAATGTTGAAGTTAGCATAAGAAGCACGCGTCCGCGTCATTTATTTTACTACAGTTAGAGCTTACCTTTAAACACTTGCAGATATGCAGAAAAGCCCCAGCTTGAGAGAAGTGGGTCCATAATCGCTTCGCACAAAAACGAAAAAGAAACACTTCTAACTTTATAATATTTTATACACACGCGTCCAATTTGCGGTGGTCCCGGTGGTATCAGCACGAAGGACCATCTTGGAAATACGTTGCGCGCGCAACCAACTGAATAGTTCCATTTACTAAACGAACTAAACGTTGAAGTAGAGTAGTTGATTTTACTAAACGATGATGTAGAGAAGTTGCTTTTACTAAACCGATAGTCAAGGTTCGTACTACTCAGTTTAGTAAAAGCAACCTAATGAAACTAAACAGCGTTTAGTACATTTTACCCATCCAGCAGTTATTGTTACAATATTTTAGCCTACTAAACGGAAATAGTTGCATATACTATAACAGTTCTCTCCGTGTATTTCAAAAACGTAAATTAGATAAATTTCCTCATTTTATTGTATACCTTTAAGGGGTTACACCACCATGAGATTTTCAAAAAATCGATTTTTTTTGTTTTGTTTAGAAAAATTGTATATACTTTTAAGAATATTTTAAGCGTTCAATCATTTCAAAATTCAAACTATTTCCGAAGTTACAACAATTAGAAGTGAGCGCGTCACTGAAACTCAGATTCCATTCGGACCCACAGTGGACCCGTATTGGATTCGCCATTTTGTTTTTGAAATTTTTGACACCGGATTCGTCATGAGCGACCCCAAAAATCAGTGAATAACAGAATTTGGCCCATTTTATCAACATTTTATAGTTCTAGTCAGCTTTTCGCGATTTGGTCTCATTCGCGCCGTACTGCTTTTTCTTTCGCGTTTTTCTCGAAACTACTTTTTTCAAACTAGTGTACATGATATCTCAAGATCTACTCAACCAATTTTGTTAAAATGTTAAACACATGTTCTTCATACTATTGTCTATCGTGTGACGTAGGATTTTTTTAAATTTCTATTAAAATTAGAAATTTTTTTTTTAAACAGCTGTAATTTCTACAAAAAATTAAAAAAATTTTTTTCCCTACGTCACACGATAGAGATTACCTTTCTAAATAAGGGTCTGTCCTTAAATTACGTAAGGTTTTAAGGTGGGG
>UCOK01018699.1:0-15219 GCA_900474325.1 Synergus umbraculus | reverse complement strand
GGGGTGTGTTAAGCATTTTTCTATGTTGACCTTACGTGGGGGGTACGTCGTCAAAAAACTTTCTTACGTAAGATTTTTCGTTTTTAAAAATCACTAAAAATCAAATTTATATATAAGAGGTATTAAAAAAAAATAACAAAATGTTATATTTCATGTAATTTTTTAATCTCTCCTTTATAGTAAAAAATGTTCGTTTGAAAAGTGTCGATGTGTTTAGATTGTCACACACGACAACATTAAGAAACAATTTATTTAAAGAAAATTACGTAAGATAAGTGTGGTGGGGTTACAAAACTTACAGACCCTTAAAGAGGGGTGTACGTGGGACAACATTCCAGAAAATGCCTGATCCAGAAACTAGGTACACCCATCTACAAGGATTTTCAAAAAAGGGTCCTACTCATTGGCTCATATCTCCGCCATTTAAAATTTTTTTTAATTTGTCATTGATTCAAATTATACATAAAAGTACTATGTGTATATATATAATAACAATTATTTTAAATAATGTATGACTGCGTAAAAAAAAATGCTTACTTTTATACCTATTTTCCCACACGCCAGGGTGGTGTAACCCCTTAATGTAATTTTACTTGAATTTATTTTACTTTAACCAGATTTATGTTTACTATTTTGAAGTGTTTTATTAGATATCCGCAACTATTAATTGTAGGTCCTCGTTCCTCAATAGCTTGAACACAACATCGATTAAATTGTAAATATAAATAGCTCTCTACTCGAATCTTCATCAGCTTGGAGATAATCTTGTTTTACGACAGTGAATCTCATTGGCTCCAACAAGAAATCGAAAGGACCGAGTCGAGCCATGCAACGGGCGTTAACAAACATGGAGTATCTTTGGTGATTTACGAGAGCATTCAACGTACCAGTCTGGTAATGGGTCGGTTCCAAACAGAGAGTCTCAAAGACGATCTTTGAATGACCGTGAAGCGTCCTGTACCTATCTCGAAACGACTGTAGTCAACGACGAGATTCTTCATAGGTCTGCACTCGCTCGAACGCATCTGCACATCCGGCCAGCAGTAGCCGTTGAGTGAAAGATTTATTTTCTCCAAATGCTCTTCACCGGGTTCACTCTCAATGAAAAAAACATTTGAGCCTTGAAAAAGAATGCAAAAATTTGCACGCGCCACATTTGTTTGGAATTTTGTCTGATTGTGACACATATATTTTAAGTTAATTTACAATCACCTTCAAAGAGTTGCATTCTTTACTTTAATTCCGGTATTGGAAAATTCAGAGCCCTATTTTAAACATACTGCATAAGTCACATGGTATGTATCTATAATATATGTATTAAAATATTAAAAACAATTGACCAAACTGGAATTTTGTTTACACAATTTGGCGTCCCATGATTGCATTTTGCTTTTCGTCATAATGATAGAGAAAGAGACAGACTTATACTTTTATCTCATTTTCTCTCATTATGACGCAACGCGAAACGCAATCATGGGATGCCAACATAAGTGTACGTCCCGTGTAGCACAAAAGTTTCCATGAACGGTTTTGAAATATTCCAATAAAAGTTTTGCATTCCGCAAAATGTTCCAAGAAGGTTATCAGAAGTAGGTAAATGTCGCCATAACAAAGAACATTCTCAACGAAGGTTCAAGGCCAAAATACACGCTCTGCCGATGTGTCGAAACGTTTCGGCGTTTCACGTCACCATGTTCACACGAGCGCATTTTATCCACTCGGAACTCGGTAACTTTGAAATTACGAATAAAAACTGAAATAAATGTTTCTAGATTATGCAGTAAATATAAATTTATTAGAAATTGCATTATTTATTAGAAATAGAAAAATAGATTGCAAGATTAATTATTTATAATGTATTTATCTCTATAAAGTAATTCAAAGCATCTTCGCGTTTTATGTTTATGGTTTGTTATGTCTGTTATGTTTAGACGCATTGTTGACGGTTTGAGGCGATCGGCTCATAATTCGCGCTAACTAAGAAGAATGAATAAACTTGTGTGAGAGAGACGTGAAAAGAGCCGGCCTATCACCTTACGAGCTTAATTGAATAGTAAGGGAAATTCTAATTATCCGAGGTGAAGACGAGGCGAGCAGAGAACCAGAAATCACTCTCATTTTGTTACTTAGAGTGGTCTCTTGGAGATAGGTCCTGCCACGCTTACGCCGTCACAAAAATAACGGATAAGGTGAATATTTATTGTAAAAATAATAGTCAATTTTCTATCGTGAAAAAGGTGATCGGTTGTGTCAAATTGGTGTGTTTTTTATTTGTAATAGTGTGGCTGGTATCTGGTATATGGTGTCTGGTATCTGGTATCTGGTATATGGTATATGGTATATGGTTTATATATATCTATAATTACTTGGTATATATATATATATATATATATATATAATTACGGAGATATTTATATATTTAGCATTTCATCATGTTTTCACAAACATGATTTGATCGTCTCAACTTAATCGATGGAGAGAATTTATAACGTCTAAGCTGTGGAAAAGGAATAACTGGCGATCCTTTATATGCAATCAAATATTTTCTCATTACTGAATCTTTATCCAGATCCACCAAAGACAAACTCCTCGATCTACAATAATTAGAGTACAGGGTACTCCGTGAGTTTGAATGAATTTATATTTATTATCGATCTTTTGTTCGCCACTGTATATTTATTGTGAAATTTAATTTATCGCTCGCATAATTCTGTGTATATTTGTATATGTGTATATGACTTGATATCTTTTGTCTAATCGGGTATTATTTATTGCGGATCTTTATATTTTCTGAAATCGATATATAATCGCTTTGTTTGATTCGTCATAATTTCATAATGCGCAATTTGAATTTCGAAGATTCGTAACTGTCGTTTTGAGAAATTGAAGCTTGATCGCTTTATTTATTATTATTCTTGCAAAGGCTTTCGATTCTCTCAAAGTGTGAATTTTGATTGTGTAAATTGTATAGCAGTTTTATGGGTCATTACTGATTTATAAATATACTGATTTGTTTTGATAAACAGATGTACTCTCTCTCAGCTGTTCCCTGTTTATATACATTCTTTTAAAATTTAACGTCTCCTTCGAATAATAGCGTTCTTATCTCTACGTGATTCATTTTCTGAAAACTCATTTCATATTTCTGAGAATATTTAATACTTTTCTAATAAATAATAATTAAGGGAATCCCTCAGATTAAATAAATGTGTTCCTAAATAAGAGTTGGTCACAGGTTTTAAGTGTAAAATATTTTGGTGAGTAATAAATAATTGTTATTATATGATAAAGATAGTATGAAATATTAAACTAATTGAGTATATTGTGTTGCATTATCAACACAGTTCAGTTTAAACAGAGCATAAAATGCTTGATTTGAAACATAATACAATTATAATTATTATGAATTAAGAAATAGATAATAGAATAAATATAACGTACAGTCAAATCAAGCATTTCAGGTTATGTTTCTACTGAACTGTGTAGATAATGTACAATATACTCAATTGGTTTAATATTTCATACTATCTTATAATAACAATTATTTATTACTCACCAAAATATTTTTCATGTAAAACCGTCAATCATGCGTTTAAACACAACAGACATAACAAACCATAAGCATAAAACGCGAAGATGCTTTGAATTAATTTATAGAGATAAACAAATTATAAATAATTAATTTTGCAATCTATTTTTCTATTTCTAATAAATAATGAAATTTCTAATAAATTTATATTTACTACATAATCTAGAAACCTATTTTTAATAACAATTTATTCATATTAACATTATCATTTATTTCAGTTTTTATTCGTAATTTCAAAGTTACCGCCATTGGAAAAGTTTTTCTTCCTATTTTCCATTTTCCGAGTGGATAACATGCGCTCGTGTGAACAGGGTGTCGCGAAACGCCAAAGCGTTTCGACACATCGGCAAAGCGTGTATTTTGGCCTTCAGACAATGCTCCTAAGCAAAAATATTATTATTGCTGATTTAGTAACCTAATATTTTTGTAGTTGACGCGACAGTCTAAAAGTGTCGGGCTACCTCGCACTGCGGAGTAGCCTGAATACTTTCGACTGACACACCAACTACAAAAATATTAGGTTACTAGGCGAGCAACGCATCTACTAATAATAATATCTTTATCCTAAGGAATTTTCATTGGACGGAAAGCTTTCCGGAAAGGTCAAGTTAAACTAAAATTGTTTTGGTAAAATTCAAACAATTTTATTTTAATTAGTATATTAATTACAAAATTAGCCTTTTCAGGGAAAGTTTCCATCGAATATTCCCTGACATTTTATATTACAATTTTCCGCGAAAATTTCTTACGAGCATTGCTTGAACCATTTTTGAAAATATTCCCTGTTATGAAGGTTTACCTACTTCTGGAAACTTTCCTGGTACATTTTCTCAACAGAATGTTCCGAAACTTCAGTTGGAATATTCCAGGAATTTCCATTAAAATTTTTTGTGCTATATGGGGTGTAGAAATTTCATGAGTTTTTGCTCAAAAAGAGACACTAATCCCCCCTCCCGCCACTGAGAAACGGATCTCGATGAAAGAATCCGTCCATCAATGCATCTTTGCGATTTTGCCATAAAATATGAGACGTGGGATGGACGATTGGTGTAATTACAGATTTTATCTTTTTTTTTTATTCCTTAGTAGAGTGCTCCAACACCCTTAAATATTTCTTGTTATATAGATGAATAATGGATCTATTATTTACTCAAAGACCGAAGAGACACCTAGGGCCGCAATATACGTCAGAGGTGACATCGAATGTATTGACTTGCCTGGATTCTATTCCAGAAATCTGGTAGCAATAGAAATTGAACACCAAGTAGGAGGAGCACGACAACCCTTGGTGATTTTCTCAGCGTATCCACCATACTATTTGACGCCCCAGACCAACCACCATCTTAAGAATAAAGACGACTGGTGGAGCACTGTGGAACGAGAGGATGGCCACTTCTCATCGGGTGTAATGCCAATTCACACAATGATCTGTGGGGAAGTAAGGACAGCAATAAAAGAGGTTTATTCGATTACGATATTCTGAATCGGGGCAATACTCCTACCTTTGAGGCTGTAAAATGTTAGCAGGTAATTGATTTAACTTTGTGTTCGATACGTCTATATAAATATATCAAAGAATGGCATGATGCTTCGGATGAAACTTCCCTATCTGATCGTGAAGATATTTGTTTTTCTTTGGTACAGTAATGCAAGAGCAACAAACTGGGATGGTTATAGAGATAGCATCAGTGAAACTCTCAGGGTTTTACCGAAGAGGATCAGGTTTGTCGTTTAAATAGAATTTGCAGTGGACATTATCAATAGGGCTATGAAAAAAATTGTCCTTTTCGAGTTAAAAAGATGGATAGGGATGCTCTCTGGTGGAATATCAGGCTAGAAGTCCTTAGAAAGGAGACTAAAAGACCTTTTAATAGTGCTGAAAGGCTAAGAAGTGAGACTTGTATAGGGAATCCATTACAAGATATAATATTGAGATATAGAATGCCAAAGAGAACTTATGGAGGGGGTATTGTCAAGTTATAAAGAATATACCTGACACTGCATGACTCCAGAGAACTTTAAGAGGCAACTCACCATGTCAGCCTAGTGATGCATATAGAGCCGAGAAATGCTCGTGATCGGTAGGGGATCGATTTGCAGACCTCGAATTTGGCAGATCAGAATTTTCTCATACGAACGATAAGTTCCGAGTGTAGAACTTTGAAACTGTGATGCAGACTGGAAGCATCTTCCATTTTATTATGAATGAAATGAATAGATGCGGCGTAAAGAATATATTCCTTGTGTGATGACAAAATTAAACAGAGAAAAGAGAATACTTATTAATATTATTATTTTTTTAACGAAAATGGAAATTTTAAAATATAAATCATCAAGTATTGGTCAAACCTTATTAGGGGTATTTTGAAGTTATATTTGATATTTATTAACGGAAATAGATGTTTTAAAATACAAATCATCAAGTATTGGTCAGATCTTATTAGTTATGATATCTTGAGGTTATGTTTGTTCTTTATCAACGAAATTGGATATTTTAAAACACAAATCATCCAATCTTGGTAGAAACGTATTATTTATGGTATCTTGAGGTTATGTTTGTTATTTTTCAATGGAAATGTATATTTTAAAATACAAATCAAATATTGGTCAAAACTTATTAGTTACGGTATTTTGAGGTTATGTTTGTTCTTTTTTCAACGGAACTGGATATTTTAAAACACAAATCATCAAATATTGGTCAAAACTTACTAGTTAGGATATTTTGAGGTTATGTTTTGTCTTTTTTAACGGAAATTGATATTTTAAAGCACAAATCATCAAATATTGGTCCTAACTTATTAGTTAGGGTATTTTGAGGTTATGTTTAATATTCATAAACGGAAATGGATATTTTAATACACGAATCATCTAATATTGGTCAAAACTTATTAGTTAAAGTATTTTGAGAACTCTTTTAAAATTCTAGCTAAATACTTATATATGAGAGTGAAAAAGACAAAGAGATCTGCATATCTCTGTCACTCTCATGAGTTTCTACTTTACGCCGACGTTTTCTGCGGACACGGACTGCACCTTTAAGCTGCTTTGCATGCATCACGAAGTAGTAGTAAGGAATGTTATCTCTATATTTTTAAATCTCTGTTAATATCAATAACCTATATTGATTTTACTGGTAGAGAATAATTCTGTTTAGGCGTCAATTAAGGCGTCACTTTCAGTTTGCACTTTATCGGTGACCGCTATCGAATTTCCAACATTTAGGAGGAAATGATGAGCAAGTTCAGAAAATGTATTTATTTGATAAACGGGACAAACTTTAACCAATCCCATTGACCAAATTCCATTCCTCCATTCAAATGTTTCATCTTCAAGAGATAAAGAGAGACTCAGAAAAAAGAAGAGATAGATATCACAGAACTATTAGATATAAGTATTTAGCTAGAATTTTGGAAGAGTTCTCTCTCCTTCTACCTCATTACTTCCAGCAGAGATAACTAGTTCGTCTTCATCTAGCTGGTTAGTATTGACCAATATTTGATGATTCTTAAATTAAAATATGCATTTCTGTTGAAAAATACCAAACTGGGTGATTTGTATTTTAAAATATCCATTTCCGTTGAAAAATGTCAAATTTAACCTCAAAATATCATAACTAATAAGTTTTGACCAATATTTGATGATTTGCGTTATAAATTTCCATTTCCGTTCAAAGAGAAGAAACATAACCTCCAAATACCCTAACTAATAAGTTAGAACCAATATTTGATGATTTATATTTTAAAATATCCAGTTCCGTTGAAAAATAACAAACATAACCTCAAGATACCCTAACTAATAAGTTTTGACCAATACTTGATGATTTGTATTTTAAAATATCCATCTCCGTTAATAAATATCAAATATAACTTCAAAATACCCTAACTAATAAGTAAGGACCTATATTTGATTATTTGTGTTTTAAAATATCCATTTCCGTTGAAAAAAGAACAAACATAACCTCAAAATACCGTAACTAATAAGTTTTGACCAATATTTGATTTGTATTTTAAAATATACATTTCCATTGAAAAATAACAAACATAACCTCAAGATACCATAAATAATAAGGTTTGACCAATACTTGATGATTTTTATTTTAAAATATCCATTTCCGGTGAAAAAGAAAAAAAAAACATAACCTCAAAATATCTTAACTAATAATTTTTGACCAATATTTGATGATTTGTATTTTAAAATATACATTTCCGTTGAAAAATAACAATCATAACTTCAAGATACCCTAACTAATAAGTTTTGACCAATACTTGATGATTTGTATTTTAAAATTTCCATTTTCGTTAAAAAATAATATTAATAAGTATTCTCTTTTCTCTGTTTAATTTTGTCATCACACAAGGAATATATTCTTTTCGCCGCATCTATTCATTTCATTCATAATAAAATGGAAGATGCTTCCAGTTATTATTGGCTTTGGACTACGTTTTACCACCGTTTGCCACTCTATATAGTCTGCATCACAGTTTCTAAGTCCTACACTCTGAACTTATCGTTCGTATGAGAAAATTCTGATCTGCCAAATTCGAGGTCTGCAAATCGATCCCCTACCCTCGTGATCGATCGACATCGATCGAAATTTGTCAAATTTTCCGAGCAAAGATGTTCGTGTTTTCCTTTGTTTTTGTTTTGAAGAAAGCGAATTAAACGTTCAATCGACCGCAAGGTTAGAAAGAACATATTTTCTTTACATATAATATAATACTAAATTAAAATACACACAAAAAAAAATACACAAAAATGTTTAATACTTTTATACAGTTTGTGCCACTAGCAAATGTACGGCAAAAATATGACAAAACTGTACATTAGAAATAAATCACTCATGTTATAATTTGAATTGATTTATTTCTAATATATGCAGTTTTAATATATTTTTGCCGTACCTTTGCTAGTGGAACAGATTGTAAATATTATACTATTCTACAATATATAAAAGTAATATGCACATCTGAAACTTATAAAATATAAATTCAGCGAAGAAAATAATAAGGCAAAAGGCTCGAAGTTCAAAACGAAAAGGAGATGACACAACGCAAAAAATTTGGAAGAATCTTCCGAATATTTTCGGGAAAACAATTGTAAAATGGCACGATGCAAACTTTGTGGACCAGAATCAAATGAAGAAAAGAAAATTATTAAAATAACAGACAGTAATACAACTGGATTAATACGACATCTTCGCAAATTTCACACTGAAGCGTATGTAGAAACTTATCCAAACAAGGTTAAAAGCTCTGAACCATCGAAAGAAGTAATTATTTTAACTTAATATTTAACAATAAAAAAATGCATACATTTAAATGAACTTTATTTTATATAAGATATATATTTTATATTGATTATATCAGTTTTTATACTTGATTTTGATTTTAGGTGTTTGTTCAAGGAATTTTCAATGAAAAAGTAGTGGACTGGATTGCAAAAAAAAACCCCCCATATTCTTTTTTCGAGGATGATGACACGCAAAGTTTATTTCACTACCTAAATCCGAAGGCTGAAGTTCCCATGCGTATGCAACTTAAATCTTTAGCCGAATGTCGGTACAACGAGATGAAAAAAGTTGTCATGGGCATCTTACAAAAAAATCGATCAAAAATTGCGTATGCCGTTGATGGATGGACATCGATTACCAATCGATCGTACTTCGGAGTAACAGGTCATTTTATAAATGACAATTGGGAATTCCATTCACTCACGATCTTTTTTCTTCCTTCGAATGGAAAACATTCAGGCTTAGAGATGGCGAATGTTTTCCATGAGGCACTTGCATCTCAAGATCTAAATGAAAAGATTTCAGGTATCACACTAGATAATGCTGCAACGAATACGACATTCATGATAGAATTATCCCATATGACACCAAATTTTGATGCCTAAGATGGACACTTTAAGTGTTATACACATATTATAAATCTTAGTGTCCAAGATATGATAGGGGTATTGAAAATGGATCAAATTCATGACGGAGAAAACGAGGATGATTTTGATGGAATTATAGGAGAAGATGAAGATGAAAAAGAAATGGAGTTTCCTCTTGTTAAACTGAGAAATCTCTTCAAAGTTTTAAAAATGTCTGAAAAATGTCGAATGAAGCTTCAAACATGTTGTGCGATGGTCGGAATGGAGATGTTGCAACCTAATGTTGATATTTCCGTAAGATGGAATTCAACATTTAACATGATTTTGACTGGAACTAGAATGCAAAGTCCATTAACTCTTCTCTGTAATCTCAACCCAGAACTGAAGAAATATCTTATATCACACTGTTAAAAATATCTTGAAAATTCAACAACTTTTCAACTACAAAAATGGTTGAAATTTCATTCCTGTACTGTATTAAAATAAAATACATTTACTGTAGTTGAAAATCCAACATATAATTGAAAATATATTTACTGTAATTGAAATTTCAACAAAAATTGGTTGAAAGCTTATGCGCAGTACACCAATGCGCAACCGTGCTTCCTACGCCAGAGAAGAGTTTCCTGCTCAAATCGCTAGAACGCTCGCGATAAACTTTTAATAATTACCTGTTTTTTTTGCGAATTAAGAACGGACAGTGGATATTGTTAAGGGAGAAAGACAAAGAAGGTAAGTTTTATTTATATTACTAATAATATACTTTGACGGGAATGACGTATTTTCTACATTCCTATCTTCCTATAGTGATTCAATATATGTATAACCTAAAAACGCATAAGGCTTCTTCATACAATTTTCTGATTTTTTATTTTTTGTGCAGTAGACTCTAGTGTACACATTTCAAATCTGGAGAGAATTAAATTATTATTTTTTTGGCTCGAAGGATTGTCTTTGTCATTCATACAAGATTAGTAAAAAATGTGAAAGTACCAGAGATATTTTATAGGGCAAATAACCGGTCAAAATTTGATGTTTTGATTTGAAAATAAAAAAGTCCCCACATATTTTGGAAAGGATAATATTAATTACCCATTATTATAAAATTATAATTATAATATTATAAAAAATTGGTTTTGCAAAACTACCAACAGTCAAATTTTTCACAATGAAAAAATATTTTATTCTATTTATTTTTAGATCTGATAGCTTTCTCTATTCATATTCCTGCTTTTAGACATTATTTTGTTTCAGTAAAATAAGGAAGCCTGTTTTTACCGCATTTAAAATAACGAAAATATTATTTATTCCGACTCTAAGGGCAAAATCGTAACCTAAAAGTTTTATTTTCAGATTCATGACTTAAAAAATATTTTATATGCTGTTCGTAATATTAAATATGATTTAAAAAAAATGAAAAAATCTGATTTTGAAGACTTTTAATTACAGATTTTGTACGATGTTTTTCTACCGTTTTTGTTCTTATAAGATGCCTCATTTTTATCACCATTTGCGACATCGTCCCTATCATAGAAATTTAAATAAAAAGTTTCAATGTGGTTACCAAAAGTGTACCAGATTCTTTGACGAAGAGATGTCTCTTAAATTACACTTATATCGTACGCATTCTGTTCATTTAAAACATAAAGTCCAGCAAAAGAAATTGTATTGTGCTGCAAGTAGCAAAGCAAAATATGTTTGCAACATTGAAATTTGTCAAAAAGAAATGGATACTTATTCTCACATTTTAAAACATTTAAAGGATCACATACGTGATCATTGTAAAGTTATGTGTCCTCATAAGCATTGTAAAAAAAGTTATGGTAATTTAAACTCCTTTACTGGACATTTATCAAAGCAACACAAAATTTCTATTCAAGCAGCTGACTTTATCTATGAAAATATTTCTGTAAATACCGATGTTGAAAAAAGTAACGATAATGAAAATAATGATAACGAACTTTTAGATTCATTTGAATCTTCAGTCATGGATATTGATATGTCCATAAACGAGAAAAATATTCACAATAACGATAACTTTGATAACGAAACAAATGATCGGTTCCCATCAGAATCTGTAGATGATTTGTTCCTTTCTAATTTCGCTCAACTTTATTTAAACCTTGAAAGTCGATATATGATTCCTGCAAGAACACTGCAGTACATAGTGATTGAAGTGTGTAATTGCCATCAACAAAGTCAGGATATTTTGAAAAATAATTTGCAAACGCGTTTGCTTGAAGAAGGTTTGTCAGGTGAAAAGACTGTTAAAATATTGGATGAAGTATTCAAAAGTGATCTCTTTTTAAAAAGCAATGATATACTGGGATCCCATTATAAACGAAGAAAATTTTATAAGAAAAATTTCTCGTACGTAGAACCACAACAGATTATGATTACTTCCACAGATGATCCTAAACTAAAGTTTTTTCATTACGTTCCTATACAGGAAACAATAAAGCGACTATTTGAAGACAAATCAGTCGAAAAAGAGTTTACTGCTGATCGTCATTCGAATAATCCTGAAATCCTTCGAGATTTTGTTGATGGAAGTATTTATAAAGAATACTATAAGAACGAAGATTCAGATATTGTGATTATTATGGGATT
Source organism: Synergus umbraculus (assembly GCA_900474325.1). NCBI lineage: Eukaryota > Metazoa > Arthropoda > Insecta > Hymenoptera > Cynipidae > Synergus > Synergus umbraculus. Next base: position 3,143 of record UCOK01018699.1, on the reverse strand, counting down.
TCAAGATGCTTTCGAGACAGTGAATCCAATTGTCCCTGCCAAATCGGTACATAAACTGATAGGTATATACCTCAGCTTTGGAAATTTACCTTCTCACCTTCGATCTCATGTTAGTAATATAAAACTCATTGCGTTATGTAAAGAGAAAGATTTCGACCATGACAAAGTTTATGGGAAAATTGTCGAAGACCTTAAGATGATTGAAACTTGTGGAGTGAAGATCAGTGAAAGTAAAGTTGTAAAAGGGAGGTTTGTATTTTTCTCTGGTGATAATTTGGGTAATCATTCCTTGGGAGGTTTTCAAGAAAATTTCAGCACTACAAATTACTTTTGTAGATATTGTTTAATGACACGAAAGGAATTTTTTCAAGAAAATGGAATGATTAAAGTGTACCAATCACGAAGTGTAGATTCTTATAAAAAAGCTTTAGAAAAAATTGAAAAAGATAACCTTCCTCATTATGAAGGCATAAAATTTGACTCTGTGTTCAATCAATTAGAAAAATTCCATGTCTGTAATCCCGGACTAGCACTATGCCTTGGGCACGATTTATTTGAAGGAATAATTGCTTACGATCTCCAACTTTACGTATTTGACCTTGAGAAAAAAGGATGGTTTACACTTGCTGACTTGAATAATCGAATAGAATCTTTTCCTTATTCGAAAGAAGATATGGCAGATAAACCATGCAAAGTATCTAAAATAAAAACGAAATTAGCAGGTGGAGCTTATCAAATTTTTCAATTTTTAAGGCTTTTTCCTTTATATATCGAAACCAAAATTAAAGACATAAACGACCCTGTTTGGATACTAGTTCTTCTGTTGTCCGAAATAACTGAAATATTAGTCGCACCTGCTATCCATAAATCTTGTTTATCCTACCTGCAGCAAACTATTGACGAATACTTATGGATGAGAACGACACAGTTTCCGAATATAAAATTGAGACCAAAGCATCACTATGTTTGGCACTATCCTGATTTGATCCTGAAGTTCGGGCCTCTGATGAGAGTATGGGCTATGCGTTTTGAAAGCAAGCACACATATTTTAAGAGAGCTATTAGATTTTTACATAATTTTTATCAACATAACGAAATCGTTAAGTGAGAAGCACGAATTGCTACGAAGTCTAGTCCGATTAGGGGCTGATATAAGATCAGAAATGCAAACGCAAAATAGTTTTCCTTTTCAAAAGCACTTGTATGCTGAGGATCTTCAAGCAGCTGTATTGATAGCTAATTTACCCAAAAATTTGGAAGAGTGCAATTCTGTAACTGTAAAAGGTACAGTATATGAAAAGGGAAAGGCTGTTGTCGCTGATCAATCGGGTTATCAATTCGAGATCATACTTGGTAAAATTTGTACCTTCCTTCACGATGATAACACAAATGTTCATGTTCTATTAGAAATAGTGGAAAATTATTTCAGACCTGAAATTCATGCTTACGAAGTAGGGAAAATATTAAAATAAGAATGTCGGCCTTTGGATCAATTAGTAACATATGAACCATTGCATATTTACAATCTTGGGACTAAATTGTACATTAAGCCTAAGTATGGATTAGTTGCCATTTCACAATGAATACGAGTAAAACAGTATAAGGTACGACCTTGCTTATAAAAAAAAAGGAATAAGATTATGTCTAGATTTATTCAGTAAAGTCCATTAACTCTTCTTATTCTAATTGAAAATTTTGTTATGAAAAAGTTTTTATAATTATTAAAAAATTTACGATTTTGTTCGAAGTATTACTTGTGTTATACTTATAGAAATATTTTCTAATATAAGTCTTATAAAACACAATTTACAAAATTTCCTACAAAGTGCATAAACTTAAAGGGAAATTATTATTGTTCAGAAATATATATCTTGCTTCTATTATTCGAAAACTAAAAATTTCAAAGAAGCTTTTTATTGAATTACACTTTAAGAATAATAAATAAAAAAGCCAAGAATGATTAATTTCTTTATAGGAACAAGATGCCCGTTTTTAAGGTCATTTCTCCAGATGAGACTATTAAAAAGTTCATAAGAGCCCGAGTCGAAATTTGGTGCTACTTTTCGGCTCCATAGGCTGAAAATTGTAGGGTCTAAATGCATTAAAGTAGGAGCTAAGTTAACGTGATTTTAGCGTCTACTTTTAGGCTACTTGGTAGTACAAATTCAACTTTTCCGCTCATGTAGCGCAAAAGTAGGGTCAAATATTTAACGTTTCTACACCCTACTTTAACGCTCCTTGTTCTCCCAATTCGAACCCTGACGTTACTGCGCAGACGTCACGCAAAGCATCTGATTGGCTGCTTTTGGCGCGCTATAAAATTGTAATACTAATAATAATTAATAATGATGACGATGATTATGAGCTTGATTTTGTAACGTTTTTTACAGTGGATCAAGTGTTTCGCCTTCAGCAAATTCTGCTCGCTTCTCTTTTGCGTGAAATATTTCTTTACATTGAGACACACTTGCACTTATTTGTAGCGAGTTTCCTGATATATGCTGTAAGTTGCTTTTGTTCAACGGGAGGTAATTTTTCATTTACCCATTCTATGGAAAAAATCAGAAAAAATTAATTAGCCTTTCTTAAGAAAAAGTAATTTCATAAAAATTTGGAATTTACCTAGTACTAGTCGGATTCTTCTTTTTCCAGTACTGGAATAATTAATTATACTGGAACCATAGATTAGCAGGAATCTCTATTATGTTTTTCTGCCATGGCGATATATGATTTTGAATTTAAATCACTGTAGTACACGATTCAAGAAGATGTTTCTTGTTCAACTTCTTCTTCACTACTGATCGTCAGTTACAGTAAAAGTATACAGGTATACAAACGTGAGGTTTTGGAAAAACCCACAGTAAATGAAATGCTTTGTACCATAATGGGTTCCTAACAGTGGTCGCTTGAAAACCAGTGAAGATCGACCTTCAGTTTTTCTAAGCCTTATTATTGCCCCAATAAAATAGATGCTAAGTATTGAAAATGCATTCCATTTGCAAGCAGCACTGCAGAAGGAGCAATTTTCTAAAATATTATTGATTTTTCTTTTCTTCTTACTCCCTCTTTTGCTACTAGTTATTTTAAAAACATAAGCTTTATAATGATTAAACTTCTACTTAGATGTATGTATATTATTGCTC